>CM062288.1:53441290-53573790 GCA_031216915.1 Pictodentalium vernedei | reverse complement strand
GGCGTTCTCTCGAGCCTCATAAGGTCTCCAAATAACGTCCTTTTCGGCATATTTTTCAACTTTCCTTAAGAACAGTCCACCAACGCGATAGAACACCCCTTTCATACCTTTCCCCAACTCAAGACTTCGAACTCTCTATATACGGCATAAAAATGTTTGGATACCACTGCCCCCCCCCCCCCCCCAAAAAAAGATACATCAGCTCCCACCCTTCGTAATAGGGACGGATACTTGAGTACGGGCCTACCTACACCGACTGCTACCACCGCTGCACACTGCTTCTGCCGCTGCTACTGTTCCAGTATATTTTCCTAAACGAAAACATTTAAATGAACATTTTTATATATATAAATTTCTATATTTTGCAGGTATTTTTATGTCGAAACTGGAAGGGAAGAAAGCTCTGGTAAGACAATCGTATCTGCTCTCTTGACTTTTTCTCATTTTCTTACAATATAATTTAAGGCCTGAAAACAAAGAGTTTCCATCGTAACCCGTTAGTGGGCCACGCTATATAACATAGCGGTGACCGATACGAAAAGTTACGCTTTTCTGCTGTCTTTACAAAGTCAGTTATGCTGTTTTCGTCTTTACAAAATTTCCTCTCTAAAAGAGCAACAACTCACGCGCGATTTCGCCTTAGCAAGATCGCGCGTTAGTTGTTGTTGTTGTTATTTATCTTGGCGGAAGTTCGATGCTAGGACATGGCTACAGGAGGGGGGGTCATTTCCCCCTCCCCAATCCTGGCCAAAATATCCTATAGTTGGAAATTCGGAGCGCAAGTCATGAGTAGTTGGAAATTCCATCTAGATTTTTGAGCTTCTTTGTCTCCTTTACTTCTCAAAATTCCAACTCGATTTCAAATTGGCAAAAATTCCAACTGTTGCTATTTTCAACTCCCGTGTACGCAATATCGAGCTTCATAAGTATACGTGATGTCAATCGGTATTAGATTTTTATAGTACGTTTACTTATCGTAATAAAAAAAAATCTCCGAAATGCACTTCAAAATATATCTTGATTGAGCTTGAGCATTTGTTTAGCATATATTCAATTCCCAGAATCAACCGCGGGAACTTCGAGAAGTGAAGCAGTGCTTATTTACTGAGGTAAACAAGCTCATTTTCACTGATAAAATAGGACCCAGTCAATAATGCTTTGGGTGCAAGTCCTTTAAATAGGCTGCATGGGGTATAACCGATTGACTGACCTCGACTTTTTCTCCATGTTGTGGTCGTGATTAGCCATTGTGCAAAAGTATGCGACCTTAAACACCAATAAATAAATTCCTAGAATAACACCAAATAATAATAGCCTCATACTTCTATCATAAATGTGTTGGCAGTCCAGTTACTAGAATCAATTTATTTCATGCCCCCTTTCATGGCATCATTTTCAAACGTTCTTTCGGTAGTGAATTTCCAACTAGGAGGAGGGACCAGCTGGGGGGGGGGGGGGTCCCCCCTCTCGGCCCTCCCTATAGTTGGAAATTCACTACCCCCCCCCCTTCCAATCGGAAACCTCTAGCCACGTCCCTGATTCGATGAAGATCTAATCGACATTCCACTCGATTCATATGTGTGTGCAATGCGCAACCAAACCTTGGGTCTATTTAGTTTCGAAAGATTGTGAGGTCTGTTAGGCAAAGCACGTGGGATCACGAATTTAATTTATCTGGTAAACTCGGTTACCATATCAGGAAACCTTGAGCTCCCTCCTGCTGAAGCACTGGGTAATACTACGTCTTCCCGCGGGCAATGTTTCGCAGCTGTGCGCAGCTGCAAAACATTGCCCTCGGGAAAACTAAGAAAAACTTCTGCAATTTCTTTGTCGTCCCCAGAAAACTTTCGCCACTACCAACTCAAACAGCAGTTTTACTATAAGAGGTAACTACGTAATAGGAGAAATGTTGGTTTAAACAATAAGGCCGCCAAGCGGACCTGCTGCCTCCCTATTGGAAACCCTGTTAGTTTGGAAGGCTAAAATACCTTTTTACTTTATTTTTGAGACTCAGCGAGAGCGCTCTTTTTCGGTAAGTATAGCGTGTATGTCAATACGTTATACAATCAAGGCGTATTGGACGAGTTATGGTCAGTAATGTGAAGGATAGGGTTAGCAAACCTAACCTTTACTGAACTAATTATAATGAATTCCCTTCAGTTGCTAAACTACATTAATATGCTAATAAAATCGCACCGTGTTTGGCGGATGAGGTCGGTAATGTAAGGGTTTGGGCTAACCAACCCAAGCCCAACCTTTATTGAATGAAGGAAAATGAAATTCTCCCTAAAGCAAATGGTGATTCAGACAAATTCACCTCCGTTCACTTTCCAATCACTTTCGTTCTCCGCCGTATTAAAATACTGTAGTATAAGCTCATTATGCTATAGTGCACACCCACGCAGTGGCGTGTGCGCACATAGGTAATGGGTACGCGTCCATGATTTTATAATTTTTCTATATACCATGCAACAGAGTTTCGGGTGCCATCTCGCGGCGTGGCTCTCCCACTGGCAAAAAATCCAGAATCATTGTAACGGATACTTAATTGTTTTGGGCCTTTCAAAGGACATTATGTAAAATATATTGTTGCAGAATGCTGGAAACTATGATAAATAATCAAGTAATGAAGTGACTTTCGAAGTTAGGTAGTTGTTGGCGAGTTAGGTATTGTTTGAAAGTTCGAAGTGCCAATGCCGTCCGTGGCCGGTTTCGTCAGATTTAAAGCCCAGTTTCAATTTTAATTGAGAACGTACACTTCACAAATTGTTGACAACGAATAAAAAATAAAACAAGTGAT
Organism: Pictodentalium vernedei; assembly: GCA_031216915.1. NCBI lineage: Eukaryota > Metazoa > Mollusca > Scaphopoda > Dentaliida > Dentaliidae > Pictodentalium > Pictodentalium vernedei. The sequence goes on along the minus strand of CM062288.1, from coordinate 53,570,990 downwards.
TTATTGACACTTTTAGTGGGCTTTTGTCATTTGTGGGGAACTTAGCGCGATTTCCTAAGAAACAGCCGAAGTTCGGATGAATTCAAGTTATGCTGACGTAAGGTCTGGGGAAATCTTTGTTCTCAAAACACGGACATGCAGTCTTGTTGTAGTAAAATTTTACAGAAACAGACATGCACGCGAACAGCGATACCTATTCATTTATTTCCTAGATTTTTCTTCACAAGTTCACTGGATCCAGTCTATGAACTATTTTTACCAATGATACAATACAATGTCAGTTTACGACTGTCAGAATTACAGTGTAGCGGCCAGCCAATTTTGTGATCCGACGTGTTTTCCTGAAGACTAAATACCAGAATCACTCGGAACTCCCATTTAAATTACATGCACACTTCCTCTGTGTTTTGGTAAACATTGTTTTAAATCCTGAATGCTTTAGGCATTGCAACCAGGACAGAACTGAATTCATCTTCAAACTAGTCAATGTCGCCCTCCTCGTCTAACCAGCATCTGGAGGTGGGGATTCTGATATTTAGACTTGAGTATGTTTCTCCAAAAATGGCAAAAAACTTTTAAAAAGCCTAAATACCAACCTCCCCAGAACCGACCTCTAAATAATATTTGGCACTGCACTACAGAATCAATATTTCATGGTTTCAGGCATTTTAATGGTGCTATGAGATAACATATCACCTGCACTGTCATGCTGTTGGAAAAAAATTCAAAACATCAATGTGTAATGTTTTATCAGGGGCGCGGTGGCTCAGTAGAGGTGCAGGCTGCAAGCCGAGAGGTCCTCGGTTCGAATCCCACCTGCGACAACCGCGTTGTGTCCTTGGGCAAGACACTTCACCCCGATTGCCTACATGGGGGCACGATGACGCTGTGTACTGAGGCGTGCGCATGTCTTCAACCAATCTAACCCTGCCTGTGCTGCGGTGCAGAGTTCAGAGTTACGATGTTGGAGAGCTGACAGCTGCTCGTCGTTGCTCGGTGGTTCTCTCCGGGTACTCCGGCTTCCTCCACCCGTAAAACTGTCACGGTCACGATTAGCCATTGTGCATAAGTATGTGACCTTAAACACCAATAAATAAATATATATAATGTTTTATCAGAGACATACCATACCAATGACTCAAAGTGCCTTAATTAAGAAATGTGAGGGATTTAAATTTTTTTTTTTTTTACAAATATTGCAAAATATTCATCAAACACAATGTGAAATATCTTAAGAAGCCAGAATGTGATTTACAAACTATCAGAAATGTGAAATTTAATATAAGAGGTTTGTTTTGTGTCAACATCAATTAATTTATGAATTATATCATTAATTTGTGATGCTGGGGGTCTAGGGGACACATTGAGGGCTATAGTTTACCACATCAATATGTAGAAGAAAATTTGACATAATTTGTTAGGATAAAATGGCACTGTCTATTGATATTGGTGATTTACATAGCTGCAACACCAGTTTTTAAATCAAAATTGACATTCATTTTGTTTTGTGTGGAGTGGAGGTGGAGGGGGGAGGGGGGTGGTGGTGGTGAACACCACTCTTTCTCTTGCAGGATGGTAAAATGAGACAGATTTTTACCAAAGCTATTGTCTGCAGATGCAGAGTTTAGTTTTATTTTGGGATTGGGATAGGTTTTAAAGAAAGCAGTGAATTCTCATGCAGAAATGACTCTTTTATCAAATGAAAGAGATAAAATATATCTTTGGAAGGATTAGAATGGAGGTTAAAATCCCCCCGACAAAAAATACCCTCAATCATTTTTACACACTTAGCAAACATTTCCCCCACAGTTTTTGAGTAGTACCACATTCTCTCACATTATTTTAAGAGCAGTACAAAAATCTCCCTCCCGGCCTCTTACACCAAAAGGTTAAAAGGCAGTCCAAAAGAATTTAAAAACTTATGTATTTAATTTGTAAATTACATAAACACTCATCACTACTTACAAGAAAACATGCCTCAATAACTATTTATCAACACAGTTATTTAGTTATTGGAGTTTAATGACACTTTCAACAGCCAGTGTCACCTCGTGTCAGACAGTTTTATGGGTGGAGGAAACTAAAATGCACTGAGAGATCCACCTGGTAACAGTGAGCAATTATCCAACGTGCTAACTCCACACAAGCAAAGTTAGCATTGATTGAAGCAACAAGTGCTCGGCCTCAAGTGGTAAAAAGCTTTGGACATTTTTGTATGGCTTTAAATATACATGTACTTCTAAAAAATTAGGGGGTGGGGAGATTTTTGTTCACCATAAATTATGGAGGGAGGAATTTCTGTTCACCTGAAAAAAACATGGGGGAGGGGGATTTTTGCGCATTGTGTGAAAATGATTGTGGGGGGGGGGGGGGGGGGGGAATTTTTTCAGGGAAAAGTTTTGTAGGTTATCCTTCGAAAGGTTTGGGTTTGATTTTAGTAAATGTACATGTATTTTGGCTTCCGACACTGATTTAATTATATTTTTTTAGATATTACACATATTTCACTTATAAATGTTCATTCGAGAACCACAGACTAAGTAATACTGTTTTATTTTTGGAAAAGTTATATTTTTGTCACAGTCGGCAATAAAGTTTAGCCATATATTGCCAAAAATAATGCAGTTAAAGGAATCTTGAGCAAGTGTGGCATCCAGAACTGAGAAGCACACTATAACTCTGGCAAATGACAAATACATGTACACATGAAACCACCTTTTTTACCCTATTAACCCATCTAATGAAACCATGCTTTCCCCTCATTGTACTTGTGATAGAGGGGATTCCAATTATATTCCAATCCTCTCCCAAATCACCATCCAAACATTTAGCCAGAAAACCCATACTTCACTTGTATTCACTGAACAAGCTCATTCCAATAAGGGGGTCATAAGCTATGGTTTTGATGCAAAAAAAATACAAAAAAAATACATTGAATGGCAATTTTGGTGAATGGTGCTAGCCGGTTTTGGCCATTACATTGAGTGAATGATTAATAGAAGCTTTCTCCATATTATGATGTTAACCCTTTACCTTACATGAAAAGAAGATAGCACTTTTGAATAACTAATTTCTTTTCATTTTTTGCGTCAAAAACATAGTTATGATCCCCACTGGAATGAGCTGAACGAGCTCATTCCAATGAGGGGTCATAAGCTATGTTCTTGGTGCAAAAATAATGAACATTGAATGGCAGTTTCAGTGAATGGTGCTAGCCTGTTTTTGGCCATTACATTGAGTGAGTGATTAAAAATGTTAAAAAAAACTTTCTTCATTCACAGAGTATTTTGGAACATACATTTGGGGAAAGGGGGTGGGGGTACAGTGGGAAAAGTAACAAACTTGCAAATGTGAATGAATGGCTTCTGTGCAAGGTTGTAAACAAGCTCTTGTGGGTACATGTACTTGTGGGACATGCACATCACTACAGAATCAATATTTGATGGTTTTAGGCATTTTAACAGTGCTATGCTATAACATAGGAGCAGTGCTCAGCTGGTCATACTGTTGGAAAAAATCAGTGTTTAATTTTGTGTCAGTGCCATACCAATGACTCTAGGTGTCCTAACTGAGAAAGTGAGGCTTTTTCACAAGAATGGCAAAACATTCATCAAGCGCAATGTGAAATATCTTCAGAAGCCAGAATGTGATTTAGAAATTATCACATATGGGAAATTTAATATCACAAGAGGTTTTTTTATATGTCAACATCAATTAATTTATGAATTTTATCATAGTTTTTGATAAAAAGGGCATAGTAGGGGGACACCTCCAAGGCTATATTTTGCCACATCAGTATGTTGAAGAACATTTGACATCAGTTGTTAGGACAAAATGGTACTGTCTATTGATGTTGGTGAATTATATAGCTGCAACCCCATTTTTGGAATCAAAATTGACATTTATATGGTTTCATGGGGTTGGAACAGCACTCTTTATCTCGCTGTATGGTTAAAGGAGACAATTTTTTCCTCAAAGTATTACATGCTGATGCAGATTTAATTTTATTTGGGGATTGGGTTAGTTTTCAAAAAAATTTACATGAATTCCTTTAGGTAACAGAGCAAAACAGAGTTGAAAAATGTATTGGAGGCAACAGCAGTTTTTTAGCCATTTGACACAGTTTGGACAGTTTTCTTTAAAAGAACAAATTTCCCATGTTTTTAACTCAGCGGAAGCCAAAAGTTGAATTCTCATGCAGAAATGACTCTTTTGTCACATGAAAGAGGTGAAAAGTATCTTTGAAGGATTGGGGTTGATTAAGGAAATACATAATTTGGCTTCCGAACCTGATTTAATTATTATTTTGAGAAATTATTTCACATTTAAAAATTCATTGGGGTACCACACACCTTACAATACTATTTTATTGTTTTGAAAAGTATGTTTTTGTCATCATCAGCAATAAGGGCTATATATTGCAAGTAAATTCACATCTTGAGTAAGTGTAGCCTCCAGTGGAACACTACAGCCCCCAGCAAATGCCAAATAACAACCTATTTTACCCTACATGTACACATGATGCATTAATAAATGTAATTAAACCATGGTTCCCCATCATAGTACTAGGGGCAGAGGGGGGTTCCAATCTTCCAACCCCTTCCAAATCACCATTCAAACCCACAGCCAGAAAACCCATATTACACTTTTATTTACTGGCATTTAGATGTTTGCCTGAATTATGCTGTTAACCCTTTACTTACATTTAACATGAAAAGCTGATTACCCTTGCCCACAAACTTATTGACTTACTAATTTTTTGTGTCAAAAACATGACTTTTTACACCATTGGAATTTGGAATGACCTCATTCCAATGAGAAGTCATAAGCTATGTGTTTGACACAAAAAACGAGAAAATAATGAACATGGAATGGCAATACTTGTGAATAGCACAAGCAGCTTTTGACCGTTATATTTGGTAAAGGGTTAAAAAGTGTTAGAAAATAATTTCTTCATTGAAAGAGCATTTTAGAACACAAATTTGGGGGTGGGGTACAGTGGAAAAAACAACACAATAGAGTTGCAAATGTGAGTGAGTGGCATTTGTGCACAGCTACCAATAAAGTAGTCTAGTACTAATAAAGGAGTCTAGTACGAAATTTTCCCTCTTATTTGATGCACGACCCCCTGTTTTGGGGTCGGAAAAAGTTCTCTGAAGGTTTATACTTGACAAAGATATTTGAATCCCAAAATTAAAGAGATGCGATCAAATTTTGTTCAAATTGAGCATTGTTGTCACGGTTCCCATGTTACAGCACAAAACTACAGTAACAGCTGTGAAATATTGTTCTCTCCTTGAATCAAGTCCCCCACCCACCTGCCCATACTGAAGCCTCAGTTGATGAGAAACAATTGGAAAGACTGTACAGTATGTTTTGGAAACTTAAGTCAATCTCATACACTCTCAGTTTCCTATGATTTGCTTAGGTGCTGCAGAACTCAGGGTCCATTGAGGTTTTTTTTTCTGTTTGACAATCTTGTCCTGGCTCTTCTAACAAAATTTTCCATTGTATGTCAGTTTTTATTTCTGTGTAGACTTTCAAAACACTAAAAAAACCCAAATTTTTTAAGCAAATATTTCATTCATTCTCCTTGGAGGCATATTTTCCACAATTTCACACTTTTTTATCAGAATGGGTGTTTGTGGGGATTAAATGTAAGGTTGTGAAAGTGCCCTAATGGATACTTGCTGCTCAAGCACAGCACCACAGAATCAATATTGGATGTTTTTAGGCATTTTAACAGTGCTAAGAGATACCACATGAGCAGTACTGGTCATACTGTTGAAAAGAGCAGTGTTTTATGTTTTTGTCATACCATACCAATGACTCTCGGTGCCTTAACTGGGAAAACTGGCTTTTTTAGCTCATCTTGACCAATCTCATCGCTCTCCGTCCGTCATCCGTCAGCACCATGTTTTGGTCTTCTCCTCCAAAGCCACTGGGCCAATTCAAGTGAAAGGTTTTGTGAGTGATGGTCCCAAAGGGGCATTTCATTTTTGTTCAACTCATACACTCTCAGTTTCCCATAGGGAGGGAGTGGAGGAAAATGCTCCAAAATATTTATAAAATCTTCTCAAGAACCAGAGTGTTTTGGCCCCGCCCAAAATTTCTATTTTCTGAACCGATGGTCCGGCGTGAACCAAATTTGGTGTGTGGTATTATTAGGTCATAAGTACTTGACCCAAGCAAAAACATTAAAAAATTCCCGCATCCCCATGGGAACCCAGGGAGCTTAAAATAGAAATATTTTCAAATGCCCATATTTACCAAACCACACGGAACAGAGAGCTGTTATTTGGTATGAAGTATCCTTTGGACCAGTAGAATTGAATGGTAAAAAACAATTGCCATCGGTTATGTTAGGGTGCTCTGTAATGGACATCGAAAAAATGCTGAGTCAGCATATTTGCAAAAATTTTAAAAAATCTTTTCTCCGGAACCAATCATCATAATCTTTTGATATTTGGTTATTTTGGTATACAGCATTCATAGGGAGTGGAGGAGGGGGGGGGGGGAGCAAATAAAAGTTTGTTGAAATAAAGCTCATTGGTTCATATATGGGCTCTCTACATGAGCACGAAGTTTTAACATAGGGTAATATGGGGAATATTCTTTACAAATCTTCTACTTCAGAACCACCAGTCAGAATCTTTTAATGTTTGGTATACATCATTGTTATGAGGGTCAGATTCAAACCATGTCCCTAGGTTAATATAAATTTTATCTTTGTTCAATATGGGGGGTAATTTAAACAAATCTTCTTCAGATCCACCAGTCAGAATGCTTTAATATTTGGTATGCAGCATCTCTAAGGGGGTCAGATTCAAGTTTGTTCAAATTAGATCCCTAGATATATATTTGGGCTCACTATGATAGCCCAAATTTTTACTTAACGCAATATGAGTAAGTTTCTTTAAAAATCTTCTTCTTCAGATCCACCAGTCAGAATGCTTTTATATTTGGTACACAACATCTCTAGGGGGGTCAGATTCCAGGTTGTTCAATTCGAGAACCCAGGTTAATATTTGGGATCCATATGGGAACATGAAATTTAACTTGGTACAATATGCGGGAATTTCTTCAAAAATCTTCTTGAGATCCACTCGTCAGAATGCTTTCACATTTGGTATACAACATCTCTAGGGGGGTCAGATTCAAGTTTGTTCAAATCGGATCCATGGGTTAATATTTGGGCTCGCTATGGTAGCCCAAATTTGAACTTAGTGCAATTCGAAGAAATTTGTTTACAATTTCCCTTCTTCAGATCCAACAGTCAGAATGCTTTCATATTCGGTACACAACATCTCTAGGGAAGTCAGATTCAACTGTGTTCAAATCAAGAGCCTGGGTTAATATTTGGGCTCTCTATGGGAGCCGGAATTGGCCATTTTGCTGAAGAATTAGAAAATTTGTATTCTGTACCCTCTAGAGGTGTGTAACTAAGATTAATCCACATAGGTTGTATCAAGGGGCTTCGTAGGTGAGCTCTACATTTTACTTTATGATCAACCGAAGAAAAGGCATGATGCCCAGATTATTTTTGTCACTCCTGAGGGATTCAAAGATTGACAGTGTAGCCTATGGAGATGGCTTGCTTAATGTAGACTCATTCTTGGACTCTGTTTAAATTGTGTTCTGTTCAAGATGAGCGCATGAGGCCCCGTGGGGCCTCTTGTTTCTTTTTTTTTACAAAAAAATGCAAATGATTCACCAAAAACATGATGTGAAATGTCTTTCTTCAGAAGCCTGAATGTGATTTAAAAACGATCACAAGTAGGATATTTAATGTCACAAGTTGTTTGTTTTGTGTCAATATTAATTAATTTATGAATTATGTCACGTTTTTGATGAAGAGGGGTATACTGGGGGAGGGGGGGGGGCACATTCATTGAGGGCTATTTTTTTAAAAATGTTACCACATCAGTATAAAATTCCCATTTGTGATAGCTTTTTCGCAAGATGTTTGTTTTGTGTCAACATCAATTAATTTATGAATTATATCATAGTTTTTTTTATGAAAAGGGCTGTGGGGGGGGGGGGGGGGGGAGGGGTGGTCACATTCAGTGAGGCCTATTTTTACCACATCAGTATGTGGAAGAAAATTTGACATCAGTTGTTAGGATAAATGGCAGTGTCTGTATTGCTGAATAATATAGCTGCAGCCCCAATTTTAGAAACAAAATTGATGTTCGCGTTTGTTTCGTGGGGTGGGGGGGGGGGGGGGGAGTGGGACACAATTTCTCTAATCTATTGGAGCAATGGACGCAAAATCTGTTTATTTAAGGACGTGTGAAAGGCATCAATAATTAGGCCACATTGAAACTCTTTTTTCAAATTTATTTCCTCTTTACCTTGTGTGAGGACAATAATAATCTATGTGAATCATTGAATTATGATCAATCACGAAACGAACGTCAACTCTACAACTCTATTTATAGAAATGATCCGCATCGCCGATGCGAGGTCGTGTTTTCGTGGCTAACACAACGGTGAGTAACTATGAACCAAAAAGCTTGAGACGACCCTTTTCTAAATAACTAATTTGAACAAAAAGAGTACGTCAACTCAATAATTCTGCGGTCATATATCCGACGGAACATTTTCGAACTTGATCGAGACAATTATCCTGGAAACCCATACAAAAAAAAAAAAGAATCAAATCGGTTAACAGTTGTTCAAGTTAGCTTTGAATAGTATCATTAGTATCAAGCACAAAATTTGAATAATTCGTCAGCCGTACATTAGACCGAGTCCGTTTTCGAACTCGACCAAGACATTGGTCCTTGAAACCCACGTGCCAAATATCTGTCAAATCGGTTGACGTTTGTTGAAGTATCGCGCTATCAAGCTCAAAATTAGTAGATTTTAACGAAGGGCCATAACTCTTGCGAAAAAGCGTGGACACGCTCTATTTTGCGTCATCGAGTGTTGCACATGATTATCAAGCCACAAATCAAATATCAAAATCCGTCCAGAAATAACTTAGTTTTTTAGCAAAAAGGGCCACCTGCCCGGCGACCGGCCCTCGCCATACCAATAGTGAAGGTTTTTTTGTTGAAACATTCGACTGAAAATAGGAAACTAAATGAATAGAATTAAATGAGTATGTCTAATGATATCACACAAAATGAAGAGAAATAGCCGGTTTATGCTTTTTAAAACTGGCATCAATTGCTTATCAAATAATATTACTGTCTTGCTTTTGTTAATGATTCTTATTTTCCTACCGCCCCAAGAGATCTTTCTTTTAAATAGCGAGCCTGGACCAGAAGAAACGGATAAATTACCAAATAACGGCGACGTTATTTCGTAAATCCTCGACGGAACACCGGCGACGTTTTTTTTCTCAAGTCTGGCAAATAATCGACAACATTGGTGTCATTAAAATGAGATAGGTCGGATATCACACATAAATCTGCTATTACGCACCCCCCCCCCCCTTGTACATCCTGCAAGTCTAAATATCTCGATATTAAAATGTCTTGCCTGATGTTCCCTATATGGGTTAACTTGGTTAACTTGGAGGGAAGAAGGGGGGGGGGGGGGGGCATATGGCTGATTTTTAGCTCACCGAAGGGAACTTAACTTACCACTTGCCGTCCGTCGGGAACTTTACATTATTGACTTCTCCTCCCAAACTACTGGACCAAATTGAACCAAATTTGGTGTGCATGTTTCTTATCATATGTCAATTCAAGTTTGTACAAATAACCTTCCGCGCCGAACCACAAGGGGCATTACTCTGCTAGCACCCATACATTTTTTACAAAAACTAAAAAAATCTACTTCTCCAGAACCATCATTGAGCTCCCTCTAGGAGCCCGAATTTTAAAGTATGAGGAAATTTCTTTAAAAATCTTGCATATTTGGTATGAATGCTTTTATATTTGGTGTACAACATTTCTAGGGGGGGGGGGGGGGGTTCAAGTTTGTACAAATCTGGTCCCTCAGTTAGTATTTGGGTTCTCTATTGGAGCCCAAAGTTTAACTTTGTGCAATTTGAGGAAATTTCTTTAAAAATCTTCTTCAGATTCAGATCCACCAGTCAGAATCCTTTCATGTTTAGTATGCAACATCTATCGGGGGGTCAGATTCAAGTTTGTTCAAATCGAGTCCCTGGGTTTATATTTGGGCTGCCAATGGCAGCCTGAATTTTAACTTAGTGCAATATGAGGGAATTTCTTCAAAAATCTTTTTCTTCGGATTCACCAGTCAGAATCCATTCATATTTGGTATGCAACATCTTGCGGTGAGTCAGTTTCAGTTTTTTGTTCAAATTGGTTACCTGAGTAAATATTTTGGCTCCCTGTTTGAGCCCAAAGTTTCTTTTAAAACCCCTTTGTTCAGATCCACCGGCCAAAAGTCTTTCGTATTTGTATATAACATCTCATAGGGGATCAGGTTCAAGTTTGTTCAATTTGAGTCCCTGGCTTATTATTTGGGCTCTCTATGGGCGGGGTGGGGGTGGAATGGGGAGCATGTTAGGTTTGTTCAAATCCATTCCTTAGTGTTTTTCCATAAAATTTGCCTTTCATGACTTCATTCCTTTGTGGAATTGATGAACCATGTATAACTGAATATGACCCCAAATACTTCTTTGAACCACTTTGGCAGGTGAGCGATTACAGCCGCTTGGGGCCTCTTATTTAGTCAAGTTGTGACGAAGTCAAAGCTCGACTTATAGTTTGGTGAATGGCGGACGGGTGTAAACAGTTGGTTTCCGGATGATAACTTGATTATGGTTCGACCCACGTCATAAAACTCCATAGGTAGGTTGCCATTGGTGAGTGGAAGAACCCTATTTATTTTGGACTTGCTTGGCCAAAGGTCAAGGTCACAGTGACCATGAACATAGTAAATTGTAAACAATTGGTTTCCGGATGATAACTTGTCTATAGTTAAACTCACATTCATGAAACTTCATACGCAGGTAATGGTTGGCGTTCATGAGAGGAAAAACCCTATTATTTTGGACTCACTAGGTCAAAGGTCAAGGTCACAGTGACCCTGAACATAGTAAATCAAAACAATTGGTTTCCGGATGATAACTTGATAATGGGTCGATCCACGTTCATAATACTTCATAGGTAGGGTGGCATCAGTGAGATGAAGAACCCTATTTATTTTGGCCTTGCTAGGTGAAAGGTCAAGGTCACAGTGACCTTCAACATAGTAAATTGTAAACAATTGGTTTCCGGATGCTAACTTGACTACGGTTGAAGCCACATTCATGAAACTTCATAGGTAGGTTGGCCAAGGTGGGTGGAAGACACCTATTTATCTTGGACTCGCTAGGTCAAAGGTCAAGGTCACAGAGACCTTGAACATAATAAATCGTAAACAATTGGTTTCCAGATGGTAATTTGACAATGGTTCCACCCACGTTCATGAAACTTCATAGGTAGGTTGGCATTATTGCAAGAAAGAGACCTATTTATTTGGAAATCAGTAGGTCAAAGGTCAAGGTCACAGTGACCCTTTACATAGTAAATTGTAAACAATTAGTTTCCAGATGATAAGATGATAATGATTAAACCCACTTTTGTACTGTCACAACTCGACATTGGATCGGTGATCCTATCGGAATTATTTTTGTTTTGTGGGGGGGTGGGGATGTGCCACAAGAAAGCTCCCATGGCTGCGCCACCGTGCCCCCACTTGAGCAATCGTGATTAAGTGCCTTGCCCAATGACACAACGCAGTTACCCCTGCTGGGGATGGAACCGTGGATCTCTCGGCTTGATGTTAGTAGTAGATCATGTACCCGATCGACCCACATTGGCCGGATCTCATGTGACGTCATAGGCACATGGCCCAGTTACTTCATTTTTGCTTGTCATGGTAGCGTGCGTGAGCGCCATCTTGTGACAATATCCCTATAGTGATACGTGGTCCTAGTGTGCATGCGCAGCGCGTTTTGTTGAGGTGAGGCGAGTGTACGTCGTCCATTTTGTATATCTGAGGCCGCCATCTTGGTTTCTATGGTAGCACATGGTTGCTATGTGACCCAACACCTTCTAGCAGGAAAGGGGTGTGTTGTTCGGAGGGTGTGTTCGATTGAATAGGGGTAATGTTAATTACAGCAAACAACCCGACAATTCCTCTTAATAATCCAAAACTACCGAGACGAACTTAGAAAACCCCACCTATGGTTTATAATAGTTGCACGTAGTGTTAAATAAATGATGAGAGGTCTCATGGGGATAAACTGAAGTCAGCTAGAATACATCGAATTACCACAAACATTCAGCCAATCTCTCTAAACCATCAAAACTTTATTTGGCACGGATTCCTCAATACTGGGCTTAAGATAGTAGCATACAGTGTTTTAAGGTGCGTTTCCTGGTATGCGTAATTGTATTTGTTCGAATACTTTGTAAAATTACCCAAATAAATCCAACAGTTCTTTTACTAGTGCTGATTTCCCACTAAATATTCGGTTTCTATCTGTTGTCCCCTAGAATTCTTATTTTTCCCAACAATAGACACATTCCTTTGTATAAGATTAACTTTATTGTTTCGAATGTGCACCATAGTCTCGGTATTTTATCTATCCCGATATGTTCTGTGGTTTATCCTATTTCCTGGCCTGTTTTGCTTTTTACTGGTCCCATTTCTGCCTATCCCAGCAGACTATTGTGTCATGGCCGTCTCTGTTTTTGCTTTTCCTGTGTATAACGAAGTCCTCTATGATCCTAAAACCCAAAATGCAATCAAGCAGGGTTAGGTATTATTCGAACGACTCGAATCTTATCTAGCAAATAAGCTTTTGAGCAGTTACTGAAAAAATCAGTACTCGAACGACTCAAATCCCATTGAGCAGATGAGTATCGAAAGAGCGATTTCTTTTACGGCTCTTAATGCTCATCGGGGTATAGGAGGGTACCTATGACATGATGATGCAGTACTATGTATACCTGATGATAATGTAGCTCCTAGCATCTGCCCAGTTCTAAACCTCTCCATGATCTTCATATCTCTAACACCACTATTACTGATTTTCCCAATATTGTCATCGTATGTCCTTTGATAAGCTTTTACAGTAGTCACAAATCCTGTAGTCTTCCTCCACTCTTGCTAACAATCTCAGATTGCTCGAACGACCAGAATCCCTTCGAGCAAAATTGCCTGAACGAGTGACTCCACGTACGACTCTTTTGCTCGTCTAGGTATTGAAGGATGGGAAGGATCTTGGGAACTAACAACGTGATATAATAACCTCAGTTATTGAAATTGACGTACAATCCCGCTTATAATATAGCCTTGGTTTTTGAAAGTGTTGTTAAACCATAATGAACCTATTTGCCATTGAATTATGATCTTTTGTCAGCTTAAAAAATGAAGGTTTGTTTTACTTTTGCTTGTCTGCAGTTTGATCCTTCCGCAATCTTTCAAGATTTCTCGATTGCCATATTTGTCGCCACATTAACGTATGAACATACATGTGTGGTTCTGTGTTTATTGCATGTCGCTGTACAACACGTTTCGGCAAATTGTTATATTTCACATAACCGCTGCTATTTCTGCGATATATACCATCTCTTTCCTAAAAAAATTTGCTTGGGGCCTGCAATATTTACCGAAATTAATAATATTGGGTGTGCACCATTACGTGTCACGTATTTTCATATTATATCAATCGGAAGGAAAATTAATTCCCAGTACGTTGATGCTAAATACATCATAATTACTTGACCAAATAGACATTTTATATCGAAAAACCTAACCCTCCCTCAAAAGCTGAAGTGAACTCTTGTATGGTGATACGGACTAAAAGCAGAAATGTACGCATTTTTATTAAATACCAGACCTTTGGAAGGTACTTTTGCCATTATAGGTAAGAACAAGCACTTTGTCTTTGAACGGCAATATGCATGTGGCCAAATGATGTCTTATATTTTCGATAAGGCTCCTTTATCACCTCTGCCCACGGCAGTTGTAGGAGATGTGGAGATCAGGGACGTGGCTAGAGGTTTCCGATTGGGGGGGGGGGGGGGTGTAGAGTAGTGAATTTCCAACTAGAAGGAGGGACCGGGAGGGGAAACCCCCTCCCGGTCCCTCCCCCAGTTGGAAATTTACTACCGAGAAATCTTTTGAAAATGAAGCCATGAAAGGGGGCATAAAATCGATTCCAGTAAATGAAATGCCAACACATTTATGGCAGAATTATCAGGTTATTATTATTTGGTATTATTCTGGAAATTAAATATATTCTAAACAAATGCTCCTGCTCAATCATGATGTGATTTTCTTGAAGTGCATTTCGAGGATTTTTTATTGCGATAAGTATACGTACTATAAAAATCTAATACCGATTCACATCATGCATACTTATGAAGCTCAATATTACGTACACGATAGTTGTAAATAGTACCATTTGGAATTTTTGCCGATTTGAAACCGAGTTGGGATTTTGGGAAGTAAAGGAGACATCACCATCACCAAAGAAGCTCTAAAATCCAGGTAGATGAAATTTCCAACTACTCATGACTTGCCCTCCGAATTTCCAACTATAGGAGATTTGGGCCAGAATTTGGGGGTGACACACCACCTTGTCGCCACGTCCCTGGTGGAGATCGATCCATATTGGCGGGAATGAATGGAGGAGCCGTATGTGACGTCATAGTCACGTGATCTACTGACTTTATGTTTGGTTGTCATCTTGTGACGCTACCCTCATAGTTAAACGTGGTCTTAGTGCACAAAGAGCATGTCTCATAATACGCTAGATGATCACGCTAAAAAGTACGGTGATAACCAAAACGGAAAACAGTGTTGTGTTGATTCTTCTACAGTTTAAGGCGACCTACACGTAGCCTAAAGATAGTTCATGGGTTATATCCAGGCCTGTACAGTACAACTCAAAATAAGTTGTAGCATAACCACAATAAACTAAGTATACTGCTGCTTCTGCACTGATAAAAACAGAATCTGATATCATTTTCTGGAAAGCTCTCAGTGAGAGCTTTCCAGAAAATGATGCCAGATTCTGGTCTGAGCAGTGTATGAATGGAAAGATACATAGTTTATAATGGTTATCCTACAACTTATTTTGACTTGTACTGTACCATTCTTTCGTAGATAGATAAGATAGATAGATACATTTTATTTAACAATACACAAGGTTAAACAGTAACACAAAAGTGATTTTTTTTACACAATACAAATACGTTAAGTGCATTGTTAGGCAATGGTATAGCCGGTATGGCTGTCTTCCTGCCATTGGCATTAGACATAGAAGATACAGCCAGTTTCTATCCAAACGTGAAACTTACTAAGGAGTTAGATTTCACATATTTACTTGACCAGTCTATATGCATTTTTTTTTTTATATCAGAAGGAAATAAAATTACTGTTTACCCAGATAAATCAAAATATAGAAAACGAACAATGAGAAACATAAGGGGGAACTCCAGGAAGTGAGGCAGGGATTGTTTACTGTTATAAAACTCTGTTTTACTGGAAAAATAGAACACGGTCACAAATGGTTGGAGTTGAAGTCCTCTAAAATGGCCAACATGGGGACAGACGATTGACTAAACTTGAGTTTATATCCATGTTTTGATTACGATTTGCCATTGTGCATAAATATGTGAAGAATGGCACCCCCGGTGTTTTCGGCATTCGAGACTTCTCTCGCCGTGAAAATCGAATTTCTATATATCAGATGAAACGTCGTTAATTTCGACGTAACAACCCATGTCTTATTTCCTGATTATCAACTAGTGTCTAATCGGCGCGTGGTCCCATAGCAGCAGCATTGTATTCTTGTGCGTAGTTCACATGACGTCAATTACGACAACGGTGCAAGTAAAGTTCATTCATGACGTCATGGTGTGAAGCGTCTGAGCCAACGAATTGATTGTCGATTGTTTTGGGAGAATTTAGCGACAATGAATTAACCCTTTGCCCAACGAATCGCCCGCATCCGCCCGCGTAATATGCAAATTCAGCAGTTGAAAAAATATTATTTTTCAAAAAATTTCAACAAAACCATATCATGTGACCCCTTGTTGGAACGAGCTCGTCGAGCTCGTTCCAACGAGGGGTTCACATGATATGGTTTCGTTGAATTTTTTTAAAAATTTGAAAAATGATATTTAAAATAATAAATTTTGATATCGCCTGCGTTGGGTAAAGGGTTAAATAAAAAGTGTAAAAAACATTCGAAAATTCATGTGATATACAGAATCTTTAACTCGTGATGTTTGGATATAAGATTTTTTGAAACTCGTTTGATGAATTCGATTCACAACTCCCCTAAAGGCTCGTTGTGAATCAAATTCATCAAACTCGTTTCAAAAAATCTTATATCCAAACATCACTCGTTTCAGATCCTCTATATAAAGCCATCTCCATGATATTATTAGACGCGCGAGGAAGGTCCAGTTGAGACAACATCTATGTCCTATGACTTCAGTAGAAAATAGAGTCAAGTTTCCTTTTGTTACTTTCAATAAACGAAAACTACAGACAGCTTACCATAAAAAGTCAAGTTTCCTTTTGTTACTTTCAATAAACGAAAACTACAGACAGCTTACCATAAAAAGTCAAGTTTCCTTTTGTTACTTTCAATAAACAAAAACTACAGACAGCTTGCCATAAAAAGTCAAGTTTCCTTTTGTTACTTTCAATAAACGAAAACTACAGACAGCTTACCATAAAAAGTCAGGTTTCCTTTTGTTACTTTTAATAAATGAAAACAGAAGGCAGCTCCCAGAGCTGTCTGTAGTTTTTGTTTGTTACAGTTAAAAAAAGGAAACGTGGCTTTTTACTGTAAACTAATTAGAAGCAACTAATTGATAGATAATCCGCCATTAAGAATATCAATCAGTATTACACCTACCAGCACTGAGTGTCCACTTTGGATCTTTGTTTAGCGAATATGTTTTTACAGTAATTAGGAAGTTTTTCTTATTTCCTAGAAAAATAGCAAATTTCACCCCTAGACTTTTATATTAACCCTTTACCCAACGTAACGGCCAAAACCGGCCAGCGCTATTCTCAAAAATCGCCAATTAATTTTCAAAATATTTTCATTTTTTGTCTCAAAAACATAGGTTATGACCCCTCGTTGGAACGAGCTCGTCGAGCTCGTTCCAAAGAGGGGTCATAACCTATGTTTTTGAGACAAAAAATGAAAAAATTTAGTTATTCAAGAATTTTTTTGGCAAGTGTCGTCTGCTTTTCATGTTAGGTAAAGGGTTAATGGACATGACAGTATCTGTACACCACCGAGAATCTGATGCAAATCACAGGACATGCACATTATCATGATAATTTATGTATTCTGTCACATAAACAGATTAAATCTTAAATTATTAATACAGTTTTGGGACATAATGTTGGGCGAGAACAAGTTTTTAAAAAAACATGTTTTAATGTACTATTTTGTTGTGCAGTCTGACAAACAATAAGTAACGCGGTCACCTCAATTTTCAAAGTAGTGTTGTTAAATTATTCACTCTCAGTATCACTTCTTATGACGCTTGAATTTACGAGGGCACATCCTCAGGAACCAGGTAGGTGTAATATTGAATTGGGCAGTTTACTAATTTATAGTAAAATTTTTAGACAATCGCTCGTAACTGTCGCCATCGCGTTACCGGAAACGGGACGTCTATATGATACGGAATCAGAATGAGTCGTCTGTATGATACGGAATCGGAACACATTATGTGATACGTGCCGTTTCTCATGGTTTTCAGGCCAAAATCTGTATGATTGTTAGATAAAAAGAACTCAAAACGTTACAGAACATCAAAAGATGGTGAAAAAGTCGTTTTCTTGTTTTTAATGAAGTTTCAACAGAGAGAAAAGGTCAAACGTGCAAATGAATTGTAAAAAAATTGTGAAAAGACTATTTCGGAATTTTTATATATTTATACCCCACGTGAGGGTGGGATGGTGCTGTGCCATAACACGTTGATGGTGTACCTGTCTTCAGCCAACGCTAAACCTGCTTGTGCAGAGTTTGAACGTTTGGGATTCTGACAGTTGCTCGCCACTGTTCAATGGTTCTCTCTGGGTACTCCGGCTTCCTGTAAAACTGTTCTGCAGTAGGTTACCCTGACTATCATCTAACACCAATAAAAAATAGACCATTAGACTGATAATCTTTGAATACAACTGGCGAAACAAACTAATTCCCGAAGTCGGAAATCTTCCTCTCTGATATTATGTGTGTCTATATTATGTGCCTGGCAGTATAAACTGCACTATGGAGACTAAATTTAAATATAGGCTCGTGTGATAAAATATAGAATAAATAGGTACTAGGGTCGGTAATCAGATTTAGACCACGAGTAGGATAAGGGTTTTAACCACTCGGCTTGCCTTATTCTACGAGTGGTTTAAATCTGATTACCAGCCCTAGTACCTATTTGTTATATTTATAACATGCTCTTAAAAATAAACGACTTTGTCACTTAAAATGGAGATAAAACAACACTTTATATCCCAAACACACGGGTTTGTTTTGTCTACATCTGCGCCGGTGGGCAGTACTACCGGCTGCATGTGAATGCTTGATTGACAACTAGTCACATCACAAAAGTTGATTAAATTTACCTTGCTTTTTCAGTCAAATTATTATTAACAATTCTTAAATGTTATTTTAAATATTTAATTGTAGGTATCTTAAAATCCATAAGTCATTGCAGGTAGTAGATAGAACCACAAAACGTTGAATGAAACATCGCGAAGTGTGAATGTATCGAAGTTGGTAAATTGCATCATGTCAAAGGTCAAGTTGGATGAACTTCCATTTATAGGTGTAAATTTCTTTAACCGCAGTAGAAGCTTTATACCGATAGGGAGGTTAAAAGCTAAAATTTAACATACAGGCGTTTCACAGGTAGTAACATTTGCGAGCATGGTATAAATAGCTATAAACTAATTGTGCAATAAGAAACTACGTCATCCTGTCCTGCCGATGTAGTGCTAGCAACGATATGAGTCCGATAAGTAATAGATATATCACTATTTTGTGTACTATATGGGTAAATAATTGTACAGTTGTGCAGGTGTCCGGAGATATTTTGGACGAGGCGAAGCCGAGTCCAAATATTGGAGGACACCTGCACAACTGTACAATTATTTACGCATATAGTACACAAAATAGTGATATATGTGATTTAATCCACAGCCCCTCAATGTTAACAAAAGTAAAAAAAAATATATTTTAGAAAGTTTGACACGAGTAAAACCACATTTTAAAACACTTTTTGCTCGCTCTAACCCCGAAAAACAAAATGGGCGTAACCCATTGTTTGCTTGCTAGAAAGTCTATTGAAGTTATGACGCGCATCAGGAGTTCAGATATTGTGAACAGATCTGTGGCTTCGAACTGAATTCACATCATGACGTAATTTGTTCTCCCGCTAATATAATGTCCCAGCTCAAGGGTGGAACACTTATTCAATCCCTCATCAAAAGTGCGGCAGATAAATTTAATAATCGTTCATTTTTAAAGCATTTGGAAGAATAATTCTTTTTTTTTATCTGAAGAAGAGGTTCGCTTTCCCTCAGGGGTGGTGGTGCCTGATTGCCGTCTTAATATTTGAAAAAGGGCGTTTGTTTAGGTTATTTATTTATTTATTGGTGTTTAAGGTCACTTTTCTGCAGCTATGGCTAATTGTGACCGCAAAAAAGGTGTAAAGTCAAGTTTAGCCAATCGTTTACACCCATGCTGCCCATTTTAGGGGACTTCTACCCCGGGCACTGGTGACCAGGTCCTATTTTACCAGTAAAACTGAACTTGTTTACCACAGCAAACAAGCACTGCTTCACTTCCGAGGTTTCCACCGGAGTCCTTTTTAGGTTACCAGGGCTGTTGGTTATTAAAAACAACAAAAAATTAAAAAGTACATTATAATTTGGACACGATGCACACTCAATTCAGTAGCTCTGTCGAGAAAAGCTTGTTGATAATTCATGTGTTAGAAAGTTTTTCACACCTCCTTTACAGCATCTTTACTTTTGAATGGTTATGATTGCAGTACCGTGACAATCGTACAAATATCTAGTTATTGGGACTGTTTTAAAACCGTCCCAATATCCAGATATTGGTACTGTTTTACTGAGCTGTTCTCATCAAAACCGTACTTGGTGTGATTTTATAGGGCTTCTTTTCATGACGGAGAACAAAAGAAATATTAGGTAGCTGTGGATTAAGTAATAATACACTCTACAAACAGTTTGGTTTACAAATCAACCGAAATCCAGTTGGGTTCATTTCCACTCAACCCTGTTGATTTGGGTTGAATTTTAACCCGACTGATTTTTAGAGTGTAATTGAATAAACAAATTTTGACAAAATTTTGTAGATGATATTGGACTTTCAACCAAATTTTCAACTGCAACTAACAACTAGATTAAACCAGTATCAAGTCCTTGCTTTAATATATCCTGCACTAAAGCAAGAACTGCACTTTGTTTTCAACTGGTTAGTAATCGAAAAAAGACGTAAAACAAGGGAGAAAGCTAAATGAACAGTTGCCAGTCGGAAAATGACTTGGAAGGAGGAAACCACTCACCTGTAACCGTGTGTAATAAAAGTATGCAATTCTTCCAAAATGTGCCGTGATTTAATCTGAAAGGTGCAATGATCATGCTCATTTTGTGCAGTTATAGAATTCCACTCCAATACAATTAAACTATATTCCAAAAAATACATCAATTTGGTGTTAGCAATGGCAGTACTAATACTATGAGGCAAGATTGGAGGTGTCTCTGGCTGATCAGAACGTAGGAGAATTCAGGTACGACCTAGTCCGCCCTACGTACATACTTCCCTGTATTTAAATTTTAAGTGTTAAGTAAATTAATCCAAGTCGGCTTTTGAGAAACTCGGGTACGTGAGACGTATGATCGATAAGGGAATGTCCAGAGCGCTTTCACATCAACGTATGGACCTGTTAAAATGCAAATGTGCACCGCGACGCGATCGCGACTCGCTAGTTGTAACCTATCATCCAGCAACCAGAAAGATGGCACAAATTCTCCATGACTCACAACACGTTCTTGGCGAAGATAACCACCTTAAGCAGGTATTCCCAGATATACCTGTACTGGCCAGGAGGCAACCACCTGACCTACGATGGAAGCTGGTATCTGCAATATGCCATACTGCTGCATCACAAACGGTGTGTGGAATATTACCCTTTAAAGTCAACAGAAAAAAATAACTACTCCAGACGGAAGCACATTCACCTCTAGAGGACAGTTTAACTGCCGCAGTAGTAATATTGTGTATATTATAAAATGTATGGATGCCCTGATGTACACTTTATCGGCGAAACGTCACAGGCACGATATCGGCGAATCACGGGACACCCGGCAAAATATACACAAAAAAGTTCAACACCCCCAAATATAATGAATGATAACATGCCGTTGTTCATTGAAAGTCTGTTGCTAGTTATATGTTTAATTATATTGATGATCCCACAAATGGTTGTGAACGTGTATGATTTAATGTGTTCCACAAACAGGTCTCGCGAATCACGTGCACAATGCAATCGGTCGTCAACTCGACTTCCATTACACAGTCACCAGCTGTTTGATGAGAAAACGCATGCAAACCAAGGAGGCGAAGGACTGTCCATGGTCAGAACGACCCCTGTGACATGACAACGTGAATATTGAGGTCCAGAAAGGCCATCAAACGTCATCTACGAAGGGACATCATCACCGAGGAATACATTAGGCTTGGTGTTTTGAATTTCTCATTCAGGACATTGTATTGACTAGCGTTCCTTGATCTACCATGAGTCCTGATCTGAATCCAATGGAGCTTATTTGGGACATTCTAGGGTGTGTCGAGCAGAAGCACATGTACCTCCAGTACAAACTCTGCGAGAATTCATGTTTTCCTGGCTATAATTTTGTTCCTTCTTAAGGACGATTTACACGGTATGCTTTAACAGATATGAAAAAGCAGGTGTGCTTTCAGCAGATCTGCCGTTTACGTTTACACTGAAAATGAAAACATACCTGCTTGCTGTATGTGACCTTATCCTTGAATCATCTCAAGCCATAAAGTCGCATGTTTGCTGTGTGAAAGATACTGAAGTTTTGTTATTGTGATCGCTGCTGCATATCGTCTCTTTTTTCCTTTTTTTCGTCTCCCGTCGCTAAAATGAACGAGATGCAAACTGTTGACAGCATTGAATACATCCTCACTGGCTCACTTCAAGAGGTTATTGACAAGTTTGCGCCAAAGCAAACACGCACTTTTAGCGTACGCCCTTGCTCACAGTGGTTCAGTGATGAGATTAGGCGCGCAAAAGATTTACGACGCAAACTAGAGCTTCAGTAGCGGCAAACGAAACTATGTGTTCACAGAGAGATGTTTGTCAACAAGCGAAATGTTGTTAACAAACTGATCAAATCCGCGAAACAGAAATACTTTTCAGACTTATTGTCAGCTAATGTTAATTCCCCTAATGTGCTGTCTGTCGTTCTTGAGAAACTTCTGTATCGTCAAAAGACAACCGTACTCCCAGAGCATTCGTCATCCAAAGACCTTGCGAATAGATTTTCTTCTTTCTTTTCTGAAAAATTGAGACTATCAGAGCTTCGCTTGATACAAGCTCACAATCCGATCTTCGACAGATGCCCGACATGCCATGCACCTGCGATAAAGCTGTTGCACAGTTGTCCCAATTCAAACCTTTGGCTACAACAGATATCCAGAGGTTAATATCCAAGGCACCATCTAAGCAATGCATGCTAGATATCACTCCAACTTGGTTGTTAAACGCATCTCTTTCGGAGTTAACTACACCGATCTTGAAACTGGTCTCCCTCCACTCTAGCGTCTTTCCGACAAGCATGAAACACGCTTTAGTAAAACCTCTTCTCAAAAAGTCAACACCTGACCCAGAGGTTCTGGGAAACTACCGACCGGTCTCTAATCTTCCATTCCTATCAAAGATTATTGAGCGTGCGGTAGCTTCTCAGCTGAATTCTCCTCTGACAGCCGACAGCCTAGCCGAAGTTAACTAATCTACATACAGATCTAATTGCAGTACAGAAACGGCGCTTCTAAGGGTCCAAAATGATATCCTCCTATCCACGTACAGGCACAACCTAACATGTCTTGTTTTGTTGGATTTAAGCGCCGCTTTAGACACAATAGACCATAACATACTTATTGAAAGACTGGCGGTAAAAATAAGCCTTACTGACCGAGCACTTAATTGGTTTTCGTCGTACCTTAATGGTCGCACACAGAGTGTCCTTATTGGAAGTGATTCGTCAGAGAAGGTCACACAACGTTTTGGCGTCCCTCAAGGGTCGGCGTTGGATCCCCTACTGTACACTGTCTATGTCTTACCTCTCGGTGACATTATCCGAATCCATGACCTTGACTTTCATTTTTACGCAGATGACACACAGCTGTATATTAGTTTTACTCACGCCTTTGAGCCTGAAGCATGCAGTAAGATTGAACTTTGTATTCCAGACATCAAAGCATGGATGACTAAAAACTTTCTTAAATTGAACGATGACAAGACAGAAGTAATATATATAAGTCTACCTCATCAACTTTCAAAAATATCCAAACTGTCCCTCAATATTGGAGGTTCTGCGATAAAACCCAGTAGCTGTGTTCGAAACTTAGGTTATTTCATGGATGAAAATTTGGCCGCTGATGAACATATCAAACATGTCTCTCGTAGTGCATTTTTTCATCTTAGAAATATTAACAAAACAAAATTCGATCCTTCATTGATAAGCAGACGTCACAATAGCTTATCCACGCCTTTGTTACCAGTCGCCTCGACTAGTGCAAATCTCTTCTGATTAGCTCTAAAACATCTGTTCATGAAAAGCTACAACACATCCAAAATTGTGCTGCACGGGTCATAACCAGAACTCAAAAGTACTGCCATATAACACCAGTACTCTCTGAGTTACACTGGCTACCCGTTAAGCAAAGAATTCAATTTAATATTGTCCTTTTGGTGTTTAAGTGTATCGCGGGATCTGCGCCATACTACCTGACCGATCTGCTTACCATCCACAAATCACCGAGGTATCTTAGGTCATCAGGTCAATTCAATCTGGTTCAGTCTGTATCTAAATTTACTAGTGCTGGTGATAGGACCTTTGCGGTTGCTGGCCCAAGGCTTTGGAATTCTCTTCCAATCGACATAAAAAATAGTAAATCACTTGAATCATTCAAGTCTGGTACTAGGACCTACCTTTTTCGAAAGGCATTTCCTTCAGTGGTCTTTTAATTTTGGTCATAAACTGACATTACCGGGTGCGTGGATGTGGTGAGTCAGTGAGGATTGCCTCGTTACTCGTCAAGTTACACTCACAAACTTGTTTGGGTAAAGTTGTAGTTTGTTTTTTGTTTTTTTTTTTGTTTTTTTATTTTGTTTTCGTTCAATACCCTTTTCTTTTAGGTTCTGTCTCTTATAGCCACGATATAGCCTCGGTTGCTGATGTGGCGTTGGGCACCAATAAATGATAATAGTGATCCATGTATCAATGTATCTGTGAGAGAATGAATGTGTATGTGTGTATATGTATGTATGCAATTATTCTACAGCCATTGAGCACCGTGTGTGGATTCTAGGCTTTAAAATTATTATTATTATTATTATTATTATTATTATTATTATTATATTATTATTATTATTATTATTATTATTATTATTATTATTATTATTATTTGAAAAATAGAAGGAAAAAACGACGCTTTCAATCCCTAAGTATGAATACCTTGGTTTCCTTCAGCCAGCAATCCCCAATTATGAAAACCTTGTTTATATACACAACCCTCGAAAGCAGACACGTGTTTAGTTTGGAGATTATACATCATTATTCGAGTGTGACTGGATTGGAAAAGTCAGACCTCTCTCAGAATGTAATGTTATCAGAAGAATGGTTACTAAATATCTTTTATCCAACCCTTTATTCTACAAATGTATAACAGAAGGATCGCTTCAAGATAGTTTTATTTCTGGAGAGTGAATACATTGAAATATATGAAGTAAAATTATCTTTGACGACTATCTTTTGTAGTTTCTGCACAGACGTTACTCGTGCTTCTTTAGGATTACATATATATTATAAGTTATCTTCTCCAACATGTATGGTATATGGAGATTTAATACCTGGATGTCGGTTTTTAAACACCGGGCCACAGGCGAGGTGTTTAAATGAGACATCCAGGTATTAAATCTCCATATACCATACATGTTGACGGAGACTATAAGTTATCTCGGGCAACATCCAGGGTACATGGAGATTTAATACCTGGGTGTCGGTTTTCAACCATGAGGCGCAAGCCGAATGGTTGAAAAGGAGACATCCAGGTATTAAATCTCCATGTACCCTGGATGTTGCCCGAGATAACGACTTTGTCCCGCCTCCTAACACGGAAATAATGCCGAGATGTAAAATATGATCCAACATTAAGATTCAGGCGACGAAGTTTAAACCCCACACCGAGCCTCAGGTTTTGAACCAAACAGCGAAACAAACGGCACAGCAACACTGTAAATAGGCCGAGTCTATTTCCCGTTGTTTATAAACCAGGTCACACATGGAGAAGTTTTAATTTTTTGGTTTTAAACAATTCAAATTCAGTATCAAAGTCTTTCTCTGACAAATACTCTCTAAAAAGCCGTGCGGCAGTACTATTTGATTTGACGGTGGATTTAGGGGTGGCTTCAATCGTTTGCGAACGATGTCTCCATCGGAGTGACAAGCGAAGCGAGAGATTGACATTTTGTATTCTGCTCAAGCGATATCGAAGATAAACAGATGAGTTGCCCCCCTTGTTATTCTCACCCTGCAAAGCGCAAAAGTATATTTGCGAACCCGATTCAATCTGTTCAGTTCTCATCGAATACGACAGCCCACAAGTGATTCTTCTCATGGGGCTGCAACGATGTTTTTTAATCTGTATTAGTATTTTAGTATTCACCACAATACGACAATAAGTTGGATATAACTTAACAGTTCTAATAGGAGTTTCTGCAATCGATGTGACCCAGTCGTGGTCAAAGGTTATTTTTATCACCTGGATGTTTCTCGAGTGACAAACGGGCAACAACGGCTTATCACCTGCATGTTTGAAGATAGCCGATACCATGGCTATTTGATTCGGTCACGTTGACCAATCAGAAGACGCGATGCATACTGATACAGGGACAAAACGTTTTTGTCCAGTTTCAAACACAATAGAAATATATTGGAGAAAATGTTGTGGACTCGTTTCTCACGCTCCACAATCAGTCAGACCACATTTGTGAATAATGGGCTTTTTTTACAAACGCACAAGACAACAGATAGAGTTACATCCCTTGGGTCGTTAAGGAAACGAGAGTAGTGAAGGCTGCCACTTTTGGGACAAGTATTTAACACTGAATTCCCCATACCCCAATGGTGCCACTATAGAGACAAATTTAACATAGGATTCTCAATAGGGTTTGGTCTCTATAGTGGCATTTTGTCCCTATAGTGGCATTTTTGAAGGTAGGAAAAAGATTTTAAAATCTTTTCCTAGCTTCAAAAATGACACTATAGGGACAAAAATGCCACTATAGGGACAAAACCCTATGGAGAATCCTATGTTAAATTTGTCCCTATAGTGGCACCATTGGGGTATGGGGAATTCAGTGTTAAATGCTTGTCCCTATAGTGGCAGCCTTCACTACTAACGAGTAAATAGTATTTTGTTGACATATCGTCCCCCGAGTTCCAATGTGTTCTATGTGCCGACTGACACATAGATCACGTTGGAACTGAGGGGGACGATATTTGCTCTAATTTTATTTTTCTCAAGTTGTTTCATTTAATTATTCGACTATTTAATTTATAACAGCAAAATATTATCGAATTGTCGAAAATCTGATATTTGTGACTATTTTCCGATTTTTATATCGAGGCGAGCGGAAGCGAAACCCTTTCGTTTAAAACATATACCCCCGATGTTTCGTGTGCTCATATACCCTGGATGTTGCTGTTTCTCATATACCTTGGATGCTGGGTGCACCCTTTGCGATGGCTATTTGTCCAAGGCATTCTGAGCAATCAAAAGACAGAATTTATCGGGATATAGGGACAAATAAATATTTCTATGTGGGTGGATAGATAGCTTTATTCTCTTGTTTATGAATAATACACGATTTTCCACTTTTTCAGGCTGCTGTTCATAAACTAATTCTTGGTGAGAAGTCAGTTAAGCAGTTTCTGGAAACAACTTTAGCACCTCCAAGATCAACACTTTCGCCAAATGGTGAGGAGTTCTTGAACGATTATCTACCATGCGCTAGAGCAGCGTTCGATTCACGCAATTGATTAGCTAAGTCCATTTAAAGCTAAACATTATAAGGAACATAACTTATATTTTCTACCCATAGGCATCATCTTGTATCATGGAAAGATCAATAAATATTCCATATAATGTCCGGAAGTTTTGAAGTTTTTAACAGTTTACAAAATGTGACGGGCAATGACCAATCGGAGCTGTTTACATAAATTGTCATTCAAATATTATTATGTTTTAATGTTTGCCCTGAATACATACAGTATGGCCGCCGTGGACTTATCACTTTTCACGGGTGGGCATTTTTTTCCACGGACGCAGTAAAATTAGATTCCAAACACTAATTACAGGATAATCATCTAAAATTTAATTAATGAAGCACGGTACTTCCTTTATTAACCCTTTGAACCCGAGCGGACTTTTTTCCGGCCATGAATATGATACGCCATAATGTCATTAAATAGGATGGCTGTTCAGTAAATGTGTGTCGTAGACCAATCAATATTTTCAACGTGCAGCCCCGAGGCTGCACGTTGAAAATATTGATTAGTCTACCCTAAATAATGAATATGGACCCTTCTAATTGCTGCCATTGGACTGGCATGGAAGATACCACTAGAGTTCCAAGGGTTAAATTTTTGCGGATGATGGTTTGAATAACCTGGTAAACCATATGTGGACACCACTGCCCACGTGTGGATTGCGACCTGTCCACGACACCCGTACTGTAGCAACGTGGCTTTAAGCGCTAGGAACTAAGTTCCGACTTTGATCACTCTGTACTGCTTACAAGTGCCACAAAATGTCATCTTTGGGTCCACTTGCAAATTATATTTTTTGTTCCTTAACAGCTGTTTTAGGCATGTCTTGGATGCTTAAATAGGCAGCCAAGACTTGCCTAGGAACAACTGCAAAGTCACTTCACGTAGCTGTCAAAGTATAACAACTTCTCCCGGCCCTCAAGGGTTGGGTTATATTTACGCGGTAAAAACAATTAACAATGTTTGTTATTCAGGGATACGTTTTTTTACGTTTTTTTGGGGGGGGGGGGATGTACTCTTTTGTTCGTGTTGGATAAAATGTTAATTAAGCATAAATAAAATTTAGATTATGTTATCTCTTCTG
The DNA here is from genome assembly GCA_031216915.1 of Pictodentalium vernedei. Classification (NCBI taxonomy): domain Eukaryota; kingdom Metazoa; phylum Mollusca; class Scaphopoda; order Dentaliida; family Dentaliidae; genus Pictodentalium; species Pictodentalium vernedei. Next base: position 53,542,570 of record CM062288.1, on the reverse strand, counting down.
TATAGTGAACATCAGCAGTATTTTCTCAGAATAATAATAAAACTCAAGGTTTCAATAACTGACCAACTGAAATATTTAAATAATTTGATATTTTGTCTGAGCATAATTAATTAAACTCTATGGTAGAGTGACGAATGCCTAGTGACGTCAATCTGAAGTAAGTATGTAAGTCAATAGTTCTTTATTATATTAAAGTTACATGCTGCCTGCCTGCCTGCCCTGCCCTGCCCTGCCCTGCCCTGCCTCTTTCTCTCTCTCTCTCTCTCTCTCTCCCTCTAGCTATATCCCTCCCCTCTTTCTCTCCATCACGTGGAACGTGTACTATCGCAGTTTAAATTGGAGCCGATATTGTCTAAATCTAATGTAAGACATATCTCTGGTCATGAACACTCTCCTGTCTCAAATTGCACGGAAACACAGGTAGGCGCCAGTAGGCGTTCCCTGGTAATACGAGATAGCGTAGTGTTCATGAGAGAAAAAAAAGTTTTAATCAGGATGAACCTATTTAAACAGTATATGTATTTCCTCGATCCGCAAGTATACAGAAGAAGTCTCCTTGGTTACGAATCGAAATTAAGTATTTTTATTGTTTACTAATCATATATATTTCATTTTCAGGTTATTTTATTCAACTTTGTGGGGAGTTAGTTTAGTATAGTAACTGGGACAAAGTTAGGAGGCCTTAAATAAAACTGTGAGCGCTAAGTTGTCGAACGGTTCGTCGTGTTGCCTTTTGTCGCGTGTTACAATTTTCCCTTCCGATCGCGTAATTTTGTCTTGATGATGGCGAGCAAGTCTGTTCAGACGGAGGTAAGTATGGAGGTAAATACGTGTAATATCGCGGTCCAGGTCAACGGTGCCAACGGAGTAAGTATTGGTGTGCAGACAGAGGTCACTGGGGGTGTCGGTCAGAGCCGGGTTGGTGGGGCCACCGATGGCGATATTGGGCTTGAAGTTTGTAAACAGTGTTCTATGATGTATGGGGACTGTCGCTCGATGGGATATGGAGAGGTATGTGCAAACTGTCAGGAAATCCTCCGCCTACTTGAGACAATTGTTAAGTTTGAGGGGGAGATTGCTGAGCTGAAGGGAAAACTTGGTAGGGCGGGGCTGTCTGGAGTTACGCCTGTGAAAGTGGCTTTCCGAGAAGGATGGAAGGTTGTCGGTGGTTCCAAGAGGAAACATGGGGGTAGAACCTTTGATGTGAATGAGGTAGGTGATGAGGTGGGGGCTGCTAGAAAAGTACGTAGGACAGATGAGGGGGGCCCAGGCCGGAGCAATGCTGTAAAGCGTTTGGCGTGGACTACCAAAAGTGGTAGGAAAGGGGGGGCCAGAGAAGCAGGTAGATAGGGGTGTAAAGTCCAAAGGCAGTGGGGAGTGCAGCACCAGAAACAGATTTGATGTGCTCGATTCGGAAGAGACAGAGGAGGAGATGGAGGTAGTTGCAACAGATAGTAGCTTGGGGTCTAGGCCAGGAAAAAGGAGGAGGGATCCGGGGGAAGACCAGGGGAGTAGTCCAGGTAGCTCAGGGCCTGGAAAGAGACGGAGGGACAAGGATAGGAGTAATCCTAGGTCAAAGATACCGATACCGATATTGATTCCGAGTGGGGCTGTTGGAGAGGAAGAGGACGCTGTAAACAATAGGAGACTAGAGGAGATAAATAGGGCGAGGTCCAAAAGTAAGTTGGTGGTTGCGGGAAGTAGCATAGTTCGGGGGATCGACAAGGTTGTCTGTGGTCCGGACAGTAAAAATAGAACAGTTCTGTGCTTTCCGGGGGCTAAAGTGGAGGACCTGAGGGATAGAGTGGACGGTATTGTAGCTGGGTCGGGGCCTGATCCGGTAGTGGTATTACATGTGGGGTCCAATAACATCAGGGAGAGGAAATCAGTTCGTTTGGTGGACACATACAAGGACCTAATTAGTAAGCTACTTAGCAGGAATGCTCGGATCATCGTTTCAGGGGTGCTCCCCGTTATGGGTGGTGGGAATGAGAGGAACTCGCGGATTATGGCACTAAACGAGGAGCTGGGAGAGCACTGCAAAGACTTGGGAGTACATTTCATTGACCACTGGGATTCATTCTGGGGACAAGGAGAGTTGTATGGGCGAGACGGATTGCATTTAAGTAGGATGGGTACAGACCTGTTGGGCCAAAAAATCTTACAGGTGGCTGGACCTTTTTTGGAGAAAAGGGGGGTAGGGGACCACAGCCGGTAACCCAGAGTGGCACAAATGTTGGGAACATAGGAAGAACAACAAACATGCACAATACAGGGACATACCAGGGTTATAATAATGTGCCAGTGATGACAAAAAAACAAAGATTCATTAAGTTTGGGTACTGTAACATCCAGGGTCTGCACAAGAAAGTAAGCGAAATATCAACAATGATGGACGAAGGAGACTTCGATATAATGGGTCTAAGTGAGACGTGGATACGACGGGATGAGCGGGTTGATCAGATGAAGGGTTGCGTGTGGATAGGAGCTGGGCGAACTGAGGGTCAGAAACGGGGTGGGGGTGTTGGCATCTACGCTAAAGAGGAATTACAGCCCTCATTGATTACAGATCTCACAGAAGCAAGGACTCAGATTCCAGTATCCAACGAAATAGTCTGGGCAAAAATCAAGTTAGGAAGCAGGAGTGTTGCCGTTGGTGTTGTATACTTAGCAGTGGAGGGAAGTAAGCCCGAGTGGAATGATTCAATATATACAACTCTTAGATCGAATATCACAGAGCTTGGGAGCAGAGGGTTCAGTATTGTCCTAATGGGGGACTTCAATGGGCACATCGGGGATAAGGAGGAGGGCATACAGGGAGGTGATAGGAAAATTAACACGAATGGGAGGAAGATGTTGGACCTATCAAAAGAGCTTGGTTTAAAGATCCTGAACAGGGATGCGAAATGTAAGGGTAAATGGACCTGGGAGAGGAACGATAAGAAAACAATAATTGATTATATACTCACTGACATTAGCGTATGGAGGGAGGTTATAGATGTAGAAATAGATGACGAGGGAAAAAATGACTTGGGTAGTGATCACAACCTGATAACAGTTAAGATTATGGGCAAAAAGACTAATAGAGACAGAAATACCTTCAAGGAAGTTTGGGGACTAAAACAAGGAGCCGACTGGAAGCAGTTTCGGGAAAAACTAAAACCAAATCTTGAATGTATACCTAGGGATGCAAATGTCCAGAGTATTTCAGATGGCATAGTAAATAGCCTAACAGAGGCAGGGAAGGAGTGTATAGGAAGGGTGAGGGTCCCAACGAAAGAGCTTGGATACAGGGTTAACGAGGGACTGAAAAAGGCTATAAAAGAAAGGAAGGTAAAATGCGCTGCTTACAGAAGAAGTAGGAAGCTTAAAGGGGTGGATAACAATGACACGAGACTAATGAAAGGAGAATATGAACTGGCACGGAAAAAGGTGAATGAGATAAAGGATAATAATAGGAAGGAGCGCAATTGCAGTCTTGCCAGAACAATAAAGAAAACGGGGGGTTCGAGCTCAAACGTATTTTGGAACTGGGTAAATAAACGGGGGAAAAGTAGTGTGCAGAGTATCAAAGTGGATGGGGAAAGTACAGAAGATAAAGGCCGTATCGCTTCAGAGTTAGTCAAGCACTGGGAAAAGATAAACGATAGGCGATGGGGCAGTGGGTCCCCACCAAAAAGAAATACACTGGTGGAGGAGAACCTATCCAATCGTGTATGTAGCGAAATAACGGCAGAAGAAGTGCGGAACGTGGTCTCGAAATTAAAAAATGGTAAAGCGGGAGGGACTGATGAAATTCCGAACGAATTCCTCAAAAATGGAGGGGAGGCACTTATTGAAGTCCTGACAAACCTTTTCAACCTGGCTCTGCGAAAGCAAGAGGTCCCCAGAGAGTGGAGGGAAAGTAAGGTGTCGTTCATACACAAAAAGGGGGATAAGGAAGTTCTAGATAACTATAGGGGGATATCAGTTAGTAGTAACATCGGAAAAGTATTCTGTAAGGTCATATACGGTAGACTAGAGGAAGTTATAGAAGAGAAAGGTTTTTTAGGAGAAATTCAAAATGGTTTCAGGAAAGGACGAAGAGTCACTGATCACCTATTTACACTCACCCAACTGATAGAATCAACAAAGGCTGAAAAGAAAAAGATGTTTCTGGCATTTCTAGATGTGAAAAAAGCGTACGACCGAGTGTGGAGGGAAGGTATGTGGCGGAAGCTCGAGGGCATCGGACTGGGGGGTGACTTTGTGGGAATCATGAAAGCACTGTATACAGATGTGCAAAGCCAACTCAGTCTAGGGAGTATCACTACAAAACGAGTCCCTATGGATATAGGCCTCAAGCAGGGGTGTATCTTTTCACCGATTTTGTTTGCATTGTATGTTAAAGATTTAGGGGACGAACTAATTCAGAGTGCGGAGGGGGTAAATGTTGGAGACATAAAGATACCAGGCTTATTCTTTGCGGACGACATGGTGTTAATGTCTAGAACTGAACAGGGGCTAGAGAAACTGCTGGAAATTGTTGGTAGATATGGGAACACTTGGCGGCTCGAACTAAATGAAAATAAAAGCAAGGTAATACCCGTTGGACGCAAGGTAGATATGACGAAGAGATGGAGAGTGGGGGAGTTCTCAATCCCCGAAGGGGAAAGCAAACAAATCACTGTAGGAGAAACGGGAGAGTATGAGTATCTCGGGGTAAGCATAAATATAACGGGAAGAGGGGTGTACAGAAATTACTCAGCCAAACTGATTCTGAAGGGGAAAAGAATTCTGAACCAACTAAAACTTTTAGGGAAAAATAGTTTCAACAAGGTCTTTGTGGGGAAAACACTGTGGGAGAGGGTGGGTTTACCAAGTATAACGTATGGCACGGACGTGATTCCATTAAACCAAACCGTTACTAAGAAGTTGGAAAATACTCAAAATGATGCCGGCAGATGGATAACAGGGTCGAGTAATGCTGCAGCTTTGGAAGCAGTAAGGGGGGAGCTTGGGTGGATGAAAATCAAGGACAGGGTAGATTTGGGAAAACTGTGTTACTTTAACTACTTGAGAAACCTGCCTGACAACCGGTGGTGCAAATTGATGCTCGATACCATTTGGAATTCTAATATAGAAACGGGGTGGTCAAAACATGTGAGGGAACTAATGGACAATTACTCTATAGAGGTCACAAACATAGAAGTAGGAATGAAAGAAGGCAAAAGGTTTGTCAAAGAGAGAGTCATGGAAGATTGCAATCGAAACTGGCGAGCAGGGGTTAGCGTGAAAAGATCACTGCAGGGGTTACAATATAAAGAAAAGCCAGCTTTTGAGAAGTACCTAGATGGCACCTTTGGAGGGTCACTGCTGTTCAAACTGAGATCAAGATCACTGGAGCTTCGGGGAAAAATTGGGAGAGATGGGGAAAAGGGATGCCAAATGTGCCACTCTGGAGTAGTGGAGACCCTGGAACATTTTCTCTTGGAATGCCCACAGTATATACCTCATAGAATAAAATTTACTGGAAGAATAATGCAGAAGTGGGGTGAAGAAACAAAGGATAGATGGCTGAAGGGGGACACGAGGGAGAGGGTAGGAATGCTTATTGAAGAAATTGAAAAAGAGGAAGTGAGGGACACTATTAAGCAGTTTATATCTGAATGCTGGGAGGAGAGGAGGGGAAGAGGGGGTGGGGTGCAGGGGGAATGATGGCCTTCTCTTATGAGGACCGCGACAAATCAGCGGCTGGCCAAAGAGTTATTATTATTATTATTATAGTACCACGACGATGGCTTCATGCAATAGGGGAAGAATTCTTGGACCCACCTGTGAAAAATAGTTGATTGTTCCAACAAGCTGTTTGCCAAAACCTACGACATAATAATAATGCTATCTTTTGTAGTACGCCTTAGCAAGGTACGCTATATATTGCCGAGGGTAATTTGCAAGTAATACGGTTAAACGATTGTTATTTGGAGAACATATTTCCGGTTCGTCATCTTTGGAAACACACCCTATAAGGTTTTCTCTTAGTTTCGAGTAAAATGGACATATCAAAAGAAAATGGTGTTCATCTTCAAATTCGCTTTCATTGATTAATAAAAAAGGTGATTGATAAATGCCCACTACTCAAATATAAGCCTGATGGTTTAAGGTGGGACTTAAACTCTACAACCTTTCAGTGGGTTCTGATCAGGAACGTGGGGAGAGGTTTTCCGATTGGGGGGGGGGGGGGGGAGCTTCCAACTAGGGGATGGACTGGGAGGGGCTACCCCCTCCCAGTTCCTCCCCGTAGTTGGAAATTCACTGCCGAGAAAGATTTTGAGAATGAAGCCATGAAAGTGGGCTGTGAATGATGGAATTAACTTAGGATAGCGATTTTACATGATGTGATTTTCTTGAAGCGCATTTCGAGGATTTCTTTTTATGACGATAAGTAAACGTACTATATAAATCTCGTACCGATTGACATCGTGCATACTTATGAAGCGCGATATTGCGTACATTGTAGTTGTAAATAGTAACAGTTAGATTTTTGGCCGATTTGAAATCGAGTTGGAATCTTAGGGAGTAAAGGTGACATCAGCATCACCAAAGTAGCTCTAAAATCCTGATAGATGGAATTTTCAACTACTTATGACTTGCTCTCCAAATTTCCAACTTTAAGAAATTTTGGCCAGGATTGGAGGGTGAAACCCCCTCCTCCCTCCACCCTGTCGCCACGTCCCTGCTTCTGATATTTGTACAAAAGTAAGACCGAATACTGAAAATAACATAATTTTAACGTCTGAACACAAACGAGCATTTGAGTGGCTCGGAACGCGAATAGATATTGCGCAAAAGTCCAATCAATGGATCAGCGTTTTATACATTTAAGAGAGAAGAGCGGAAGCAAATCGGAATTTTAAAAAGTTGAGATATTCCCACATGAAGTTTTAACCGAATGTCTTATTTTTCGCCGGTGAGATCATACCCTGATGTGTTCAGAAAGTCGGAAGGAACTGTCGACCGGACGCGACTCACGAAAATGCCCAGTCAGCTTTTATGCTTAATGCACTGGGAAGGTCTACTATAATTAAACTGAATAGTAATTTGCTCGTTTAATAAGCAAAATCAATATAATGATTTCAGAAAACAATGTGTAACAGCGAAATACAAATTAATGAAAGCATCACATAAACAGTTGAGCCTATCCTTCCCTAATGAAGTTTTTGTGATGAATTGACGGAAACATGGTCTGATGTTTGCGACTCGTGGCGTAAGTTCAATCGAGACTCGTCACAATGCAACTTTTAACGATAAAACGGCTAGTATATAAACCTGCCGTGTACCCCACGACGTCCCTGGACAAATAATCAACAAATCGAGGTCTCCCCATCTTAGTTTCCATGTTTAATGAATGGGCTTAATAACCGGAAGAAGGGTCTGGTCATGTAATAAAAAACACCTTTTCTTTGAAATCTACGTCTGCAGCAACACTAAACTATGCGGAAAATGAAAATCTGTTCCGCACATATGTGCTGGACGGAAATCGTTGACGAACTATTTTTAAATAAAAGCGAAATTTCACTTAATTTTCTACAAATCGTGCACCTCAGTTACAATTGGAATATCCCTATCGATAGCTAAAAATCGTCCCTCACTGAGTTCCAGTGTGTTCTGTGTGTCAGTAGGCTGTCAGTAGGCACATACAACGCATTGTTATTCAGGGGACAATTTGAATATCCCTATCGATAGCTAAAAATTGTCCCTGAGTTCCAATGTGTTCAAATTGTAAGTAGGCTGCAAGTAGGCACATAGAACATATTGTTATTCAGGGGACGAAATAACAACATGGGTTTCCCTCGCACATGTGGTTGGCGATAAATTATGTTCTTTTGTTGATAGTCGTCAAATGAATTGCTGAGTGTCCTTTTAATAATTGTTTTTACAGTTTGAAGGCATGTAATAAACACAGAACGACAGGCGTGTGTCATTCTGCGTATTTATGAGATGCAAGACATAGAATACTTAGCTTCAACTTTCTTAATATATCTATATTTTTAACTACGTCGCCATCAAAAGGAAACGGTGGACCACTTTTTGAGGGGGTGGGGGGGGGGGGCTCAAATCAGGAACCGATGAAGTAGCATCCTTACGCAACTTATCAGTTGTCGAGCAATATAAAAAGCCAGTATTCCAATGAAAGTCGAACCACACACTTTTAATCAGTCTGGGATATGATAACATGATGCTGTTTGCAATGCATGTTCTACTTGAGGATTCAAACTCCCAAGCCACCAGTCCAATTCATAAAGGAATTTTACCCTGCTATAGACTGTCCGTTTTCACACATTTCGTGGCGATTACGCACAGACTACCGTTGATCTAATGTGTTGTCCCTTTACCAACAAAACATATGCAGATATTCTTTCGTCCTCCGTTTAAATATATTCCAATCAATTTTCTCAAAAATATAGTCTATGACACTCGCATTAGTACAAGATAAAGGAGTTCCAGTTTCAAAGGCAGCAAACCCGCCTCAAACCCGCCCTCCCCAGACAACCCCCCCCCTCCCACACACACACAGACACACACATATATATACAGATGCACTGCATTTTTTCTCAGACATTATACATAACTACACAATGTGTTTAATAATTTGAGAGAATGAAAATGTGTCGGTATACAGTACAGTCGCAATGGAGTGGTCGTAATCCACGCGTGGGAAGCGATGTACACGCATAAATTTACCAGGTAATAAATAAAAATCACAAAATGTTTAATTAATGAAGCACTGGGCTGTACTCTATGCTTCAGTAATTAATTTTTTGATTATTATTCCTATAATTAGTGTTTTCAATCTAATATTATTGCCTGCGTGGAAATATTGCCCACCCATGGAAAATGGCCAGTGTAACGTAGTCGCTTGTGATCTAGGTATGTTAGGACTCTCTACGTTGTGTGGTTACAATTGTCTTTATTCTAGTACACGGGCTGATTTTCCAGGTTCAGTTTGAGATAGCTTGTTTAACCGCCCAGAAACTACTTGTTAGGGGTACCATTCATCAACACTAACTCATCATACAAATTATCTGCATATTTATTCAAGCTCCCACTGAAGCTCTCAGAGCTATACTAGTTAGAAGTTATCAACTCTAAATTAACATTAATTGGAATGACGAAAGTTTTCTAAGCGCAGTCATGATCTGCCCAGCCAAAAATGTGATTGCTAACAAGAGATCGTAGAAGGGCGCAGTGCCCCAATCTGGGCACGGACTGGCTCTTTTTTGAGGGTGCTACGTGACTAAATCTACTGATGTTAGCTGATGCAATCACCGGCCGATCAGGTGATCTATTTACGATTTGCAAATCTTCTGAAACACCCTTATCCGAAATAACTAGAAGAGTACTTCCAGCAGCCCAACTCCAATGCTTCTCAATTAATGTTTAATACTGGGAACGGGAATTTCACGGCTGTGCGGCCCCCAGTTCTGAAAGTCAATCACCATACCCGGGAAATTCATAGACCATGGTATCAATGATTGCGTGTTATTATTTATGGGATAACTGCGAATATCAATTTCTTCCAATACCAGCATCGTTATTGGAGCTGTGGTTTAATCTTGCGAACGGGAAGTTCTCGTTACCGGCTCCGAAAATCAGTATTAATGCTCGGAAAATTAATAGACTAGAATCGGGATTCAAAGGTTGCAGAATGCAACCTTTGATTTCTGAATCTATCTTATGAATTTCTCGGGTATCTTGACTGATATTCAGAAACGAAAACCGGAACTTCCCGGTATCGTGACTGACTTTCAGAAACGAGGACCAGAAAATTCTCGTTCCCGGGATTAAACCCTATTCTCAATAGCGTCCCCGGTCACTGGATGAATGTCGGATCGGGGCTGTTAATTAATCCAAGTTTCGTTAAACATCTAGGTTAGATCCTGTTAACATTCCAGAACGTTATACTGTGATAATTGTTATTAGAATTTGCAGAAATTGTATATTCCCCACTGCAGAATGTGTCTATAAACATTAAAATATTTCGCATGTTCTGAACGATTCGGTACAATGGTACCTGATAGCACTCATTTACCGGCTAGCTATCTATTGTATTTCAAGTTGTATTTCCTATGACTTCATTATAATTTACTATGGCGTTTATGACACTCTTAACACATTGTAAGCTGCATTTGGTTACACCAGTCCACGGCCGCCGTGCTGTAAAGGCTTTCATGTAGTATATTTTCTACATATTTGAAAAATTCATTTTGCATTTGTCCAGTTATTTATTTATTGGTGTTTAAGGTCACATACCTATGCACAATGGCTAATCATAACCGTGACAGTTTTACGGGTGTAGGAATTCGAGGTTCCCCGAGAGAACCACCCAGCACCGACGAGCAGCTGCCAGCTCCTCAACATCGTAACTCAGCACTGCAACACAGGCAGGGTTAGATTGGTTGAAGACATGCGCACCATCGACGTGCGGTACGCCTTAGTACACGACGTCATCGTGCCCCCATGTGGACAGTCGGGGTTAAGTGCCTTGCCCAAGGACACAACGCGGGAGTCCGAATTGATCGCTCAGACGGTCACCCATCCGAGGACTAACCGGATTCGACGTTGCTTAACTTCGGTGATATGACGAGAACCGGTTACCGCAACGCCACCGCGCCCCCGCATCTGTCCAGAACATTCCATTTTCAAAGCATTTCCTTCTAGCTACTTCAACCCTCTTTCAATCTGAAAGCTGACCTTCGGGTGGATAGATGGTGAAACAAAAATAGAGCAAACTATGGTCACACCATCATAAACACGCACAGAAAAACGATTGGCTAACAGGTAATTGTCATTGTTATCTTTAGAACTGGATTGCTGAACGCTCATTGGTCACATGTAGAATAGTGCCTCAAGAATAGTGTCTCATCGGTCTCCGTCTTGGGAGGGGGCGGTGGATGAAAATAATTTTCCCGAAGGATTCAAACTTTTGGTGGCTTGCAATCGCCGATTGCTTATTAAAACTATAATTTGATGTCTGTGAAAAAGGAATATATTGACGATATACACAGCTTTCGCGGCAATATAAAAGGAATATTTACAACATATTTTAACGATATTAACCCTTTGAATCCTCGTTTCCTGGAATGGTATCGCTCGTTGCAGATTATCTACATGACTAACGCCTTTATGCGGGTACGTGGCTAGAGGTTTTCGATGGGGGGGGGGGGGGGGGGGGTGTAGGGTAGTGAATTTCCAGCTAGGGGAGGGGCCGGAAGGGGAAACCCTTCCCGGTCCCTCCCCGTAGTTGAAAAATCACTACCGAGGAAACTTTTGAAAATGAAGCCATGAAAGGGGGCACAAAATTGATTCTAGTAACTAAAATTCCAACACATTATGATAGAATTATCAGGTTGTTATTATTTTGTATTATTTTGGGGATTGAATTTGTGCTAAACAAATGCTCAAGCTGGAACTTTGAGCAATTCACACTCTGCTAACATTAAATCAGATCATATGCAGGAACGATCAATTTTCGATGTTTCATCATTCTGTAACAGTGAATGATGGAATTAACTCAGGATAATGAATTTTCATGATGCGATTTCTTGATGTGCATTTCGAGGATTTTTTTTTTTACAATAAGAAAACGTACTATAGAAATCTAGTACCTATTGATATCATGCATACTTATGAAGCTCGATATTGTGTACACTGTAGTTGTAAATAGTAACAGTTAGAATTGTTTGCCGATTTGAAACCGAGTTGGAATTCGCTGGTTGCGGATTACCTACATGACTAACGCCTTTATCATGTGTGGATGGAACTGGGAATTATGGAATAGCATTTTCACGTAAATTCTGCACTTGCTATTTGCGAGCACGTCCAGGTGTTTGTATGTTTTTATTGGTATTACCTGCAATACGAATATCAGTTGGAATTTGTTTGACAATTCTAATGGGTATTCCCTTCAGTCGAAGAGAGTTAATTGGGGTTCAAAGATTATTGTCAGCACTCGGGCAACAAACGAGTAACAACAGCGCGAGCTCTTATTGCCTACATGTTTTAGAATCGCAGGCGTCATTTCTATTTGTTTCGGGCATTTTTGCCAATCAAAAGATGCGTTCACTGCTGATAAAGGGACAAGTAATTTTAGCGCCAAGCTCGCCCTGTTTGCACATTCAGAGATGGTGATGAGGCGATGCGCGACTATGACCTTGTTCTTACTGGTGATCGTCCCAATCTACACTCCTGCGGTCGCTGCCAGGACGCTCAGATTTTTAAACACCATCGGATTCGCTGAAGAACCTGTCTTTATCATTCTAGGGATGGCTGTTTTGTTTCCTGTAAATTAGCTTTTCAGCAGGAGCTGGCCAAGATGATTTTGGTCCTATTGAAGGCTCATAACTCAGATGGAATACATTGCTTCCTTGGATGAATAGGCAATCTAAGAACGCAACCAGAGTACCGCGTATATACTACAGCTCCAGGGGCTATTGGAAAGGGTCTGCAGACACCAAGAAGCTTGCTGAAGCTGTCAAGGTCTCCGAAGAAGTAGCCCGAGCTTGGTTAAAAAGGCAGACTATTTGACAGATATATCTGCCGGCCTCGCGAAACATATCAAGGCCAGAATTTGATGTATCTCCTTCATACGAGGTCCACCAGGCTGATCTCTTATGTCTACTTCACGATCGACCCCTGTCTCGCGGTTGAAATGTTTTCAGGTTTGCCCTGACCGTGGTTGATGTGGCAGCCGCTACAAATGAGCTGAACCTCTGATATCAAAGGATTCAACTCAGGCAGCTAGCGCTTTCTCAAGCATCAACTGTCAACCCCCCTCCCCCTGATGTGGATCAAACACCTTCCACTGGATCGTGGACGAGAGTAGATAAGCTATGTGTCTTAGCTGCTGGCCATGCATGGCATCTCGAGGTAATCTACAGAGGCACCGTTGAAAGTTCAACCTGGCACATGCAGGGCGGATAGTTGGGCGTGAATACGCCCAGGAGTTGGTGTCGTCTCAAAGTCAAAGATCCGAGGAATGGGTATACCCATTAGTTTGGGTCTACTCACCCCCGTCTCTCCCACCCTGCTGCTAAAATGCTTACCAAAACTTCCATTCCGAATTGAGGCAGTACAGGGACACTAGATAAGAATGATAATATATCAACAATTATAAAAGCGAATATTGACCCTTTCGACCCAACGGTATGTTCCATATCAGTTCAGTGCGATCGATTGGTAGAGTCTATAATCGTTACTTGGGGAGGAGATTATACCAATTAAGATTTTCAACGCGCAGCCTTTGGGCTGCACGTTCAAAATATTGATTGGTCTGCCATACAAATCCCTCGAGCTCTATTCAATTCAGGTTGTCGCAACGATATAGCCTTCGTTGCTGATGTGGCACTAAGCACAAATTAATTAATTAATTAATTAATTAAGGTCATATCACGATCCTGGACCGAAAAAAAAAAATTCGCGATCAATGGCTTAACAATGCTTTCCTTTATATTTCAGACCCTCGTTTCTTTGACATGCGCAACTGTGTCGTGTCACTTGGTAAAACTTTAGAGGAAGATATCAACGTTATCAGATCTTACCCGATCGTAAGGAACGAAACTTACATCAAAGAACTCAACCTCAACACACACAAGCCAGTCGATCACTTCCCAGACATCCCAGTGTTTGTAACTGCGGCGGATCGTAAATATTACGAAGTAGCCGAGACTCTTATGAAAAATTTACATCAGATAATGCTACCAAGATTTCCAAAGATGAAGCTAATTTTCTATGACATTGGCTTATTACCAAATCAAGCAGAGCAGGTTGGCATGCTTTCTTAGTTTCCTTAGTTTCCAGAATTGTCAGATTTAAAAGAATTTACTGAAGGACTGGAGTTGGGAAGTTTTGATTTTTTAGACTCATTCCGGTGTCAGTTCGGTTTCAAGAAAAAAATAGGTTTCGGTTCAGATTTTCAATGTATTAAGAACGTGAGCTTATAGTAAACAACATTTCTGGCTCCTTAACTTTGAAAAAAATCCGCGATAGTTTGTACGACTCCACTCACTACATACACAGAATGACACACGCGTGTGAATGGCATAATCGATATTGCACGGGTGCCAGTACGGAAGGATGAAACGAGAGGCCGCAGGCCTCGTGTTTTATCCTTTCGCGGTGGCTCTACTGCCATATCGATTAACCCGTCCACACGCGTGTATCGCTCCGTGTTTATTACACGCCTTCACGTCTATAAAAGCAATTATTAGAAAGACACTCAGCAATTCATTTGACAACTCGCCCCCTGAGTTCCAATGTGTACTATGTGCCATTGAAACTAAGGGGACGAACTATCAACAAAGAGAACACATTTTATCGCCAACCAAATTTCCAAGGGGAACCCGTGTTACTATTTTTAGCTATCACTAGCTATTCAAATTGTAATTGCGGTGCATGATTTGTAGAAAATTCTATTGAAATTTCGCTTCTACTTAAAAATAGTCCGTCAACGATTTCTGTTCGGCTCATGTGTGCGGAGCGGATTTTCATTTTCCGCACGGTTTAGTGTTGCTGTAGATGGGAATTTCTTAGAACAGGCTTGCAATAAAAAAAAAAGTCCTGTCTGAAAATATCTTCAATTTGTTCAGCCTAAGTAGGTAATAAATGCCGATTCTGGAACACTTTTGTACATGTACTGTACAAGTACACGTACATGTACGTGTACCGCCATAGGGATTCAGTGTTAAATCGTGTACATGTGTACAAAAATGTCGTTTTCTCATGGTGTCCCAGAATCGGCCATTGTTTTTGAGGCTCACAGATCGCACTTTTATCCGTTCAAACACCCGTTGGCGAACGCGTAGATTCGACACATCGCTCAGAAGTGAAAAATGTATGAAATTTGAAGAAAATCTAATTTAAAATCTTTTTCTCTACGTTCCCATCGCGGATTAGACCATCGATCCATCGTTGGTGAACGCGAGCAAAAAACGCTTTGCCGATCTAGGACAGCATCAAAAAAGCTGTTTGCCGATTCTGGGACACCGGCGTTCGCCAACGGTTGTTCGAACGGTTAAAGTGCGATCCGATCGGCAAAACCCCATTTGCCGATTCTAGGACAGGAAAAATCGACCTCAAAACGTTTTCTCGACGTTCGCCAACGGTGAAAGTGAGCGTAAAGTGCAGTTACTCATCGAGGATTTTTTAAAAAATCGATTTGGGCCTCCGGTACTTGGAAAAAAGACGGTTTGCCGTTTCTGGGACACCACCACGTTCGCGATCGCGTTTCGGACGGTCTAGGGTGAGATTTGATCGGTGAAAACGATTCACCGATTCACCTCGCGAGTTTTGTGGGGTGAATAGTGATAGAATCGGTTTTGTCGAGAGGAAATAAAAAAGTGATTGATATATATAGGAGAGAAAAAAACATATAAATAAATAGTTATTTAAAAATAATATCGAATCGAAATAGATAATAAAATATACGTAAATCATGAACAATTCCCAGATTTTGAGAGCAAGGTTTCTTTTAAAAATGCTGATGAGAGCCAACGCATTCTGCGTGAACGAACAACTAGGTCGCCTCTTGTTAGAACGGTGCGTCGGATGTCGGGATCATCTAGACTTCGATCACGAGAATCATTCGTGTCTGACGATGGAAAGGGAAGATATGGTCGTCAAGTATTTCGAACCGGCGTTCGAACGCGTTCGATTCGACGAAGTGATCACGTTTTGGAGGAGATTAGTCTTCTGTAAGGGTCGAGACAAGCCCACCAATTTGGAAGAACTGAAATTGGCGCGTAAAAGTTTGACTTTTGAAGACAAGGGATGCATCATGAAATTATTGCTGAATGAAGCATACGTCTAAGTTTTCTCGTTGAATATAAATAAGGGAGAATAGAAAATAAAATAAATACACACATAAAATTTTTTATCTAATATTAGAAAGAAAAAACAACATAAAAATGACAACCAGAAATAAATTGTATCCTACGTTAGATGACGACGAGGATGAGAAACCGAACGACGTTTTGCCAACGGCGCCATCGCTAGAAGACAACGAAAGAGGAGAGAGGTATCGCATCAATCAAATCAGTAGAATCCAATTGTATCTGACTCGAGAGAGAGATTATCGCCATTCTCTCAAGAAGAATTATTCGCGTTTCCTGAAATTCGTCAACGCGGTCGACACGACACTCATCACGATTTCCATGGGTTTACACACGGCCGGTATCGGATTGTTGTCGACCGCTGTCGGCGTTCCAATCGTGTTGACCGTAGAAGGAGTGGCTCTCGCCGCCGGATTGTTTAGCACGCTAGGAAACTTTTTGAGTAGGAAATTATATCTGAAAGCTAGGAAACATGAAAAGATTTGCGTCTTGGCCGACTCCAAGATCGACACGATATCTGGAATGATCTCGATGGCATTGAAAGATAGTAGAATATCGGATGGAGAATACTTCACGATATTGAGCGAGAAAACGAAATACGATGTCATGAAAGAAGCCGTGAGTATCAAGACTCATCAGATCATGAAGGAAGAGATGAAGGATTCTCTCGTGGAAAAGGGGAGGAAAGAGGCTAGGGAGGAATTCAGTAATATGATAGAACTCAAGAGCAGCGACTGAAAAAAATATATATAATAAGAACAGAATTTTTAAAAAAGAAATATTAAATTTATATATAGAATAAAAACGAAATTAATTTAAATAACTCTCAAAAAATGTATTGCGTAAAGTGTAAGAGAGTTACCGAGATGAGTAATTCTCGAGAAGTACGAACTAAAAACGACAGACAGATGTTTCGCGGAATTTGCGACGTGTGTGGTTCGGTCAAGACTCGATTTAAAAAAAGAATGCGAGCAAAGGTAAAGGCATCATGAATAAAATGATCAATAATCTACCTTTCGAAATGCATCTGCCGGGTCAAAGTTTCACGGGACCCAGAACGAAATTGAAGAAGAGACTCAACGCCGATCTGACTCCTAAATCTTGGAGCAAACCCGTGAATAGGGTGGACGTGGCCGCGTATGATCATGATATGTGCTACGCCAGACATACCGACACCGAGACTCGCAACGACGTCTGTGATAAAAACATGTTGGCGAAATTGAGAGGTATATCGAATCCGACCAGGAGAGAGAAGATAGAACGTTCGCTGGTCGGTAATCTGATCGGTGCGAAACGCCGATTCGGATGGGGTGTTCAAAAAAAAAGCGCATCGGAAAAGAAGAAGAAATGATTATTGACGCGTGAATTGGCCGAGGAGTTACACAAACCCATCGTGCGTAAATTTCGAAAGAGAAGGGTGTTCGTGAAGGGTTTGGATGACATTTGGTCCGCCGACTTGGTCGACATGAGATCGTTTTCGAGGTGGAATGAGGGCATTAAATATCTATTGATGGTCATCGACGTTTTTTCCAAATACGGTTGGATCAGAGCTTTGAAGAATAAATCGGGACCTTGCGTCGCCGAGGCTCTGAAGAGCGTGTTCGACTCGTCTTCTCGAAAACCGAATAAATTGTGGGTGGACAAGGGAAAGGAATTCTACAACAAGCACGTCCATCGATTAGTCGACCTCTACTCGATCGAAAACGAATAGAAAGCCAGCGTGGTGGAACGTTGGAATCGAATGATGAAGGAAAAGATGCACAGATACTTCATGGCGAATTCGACTAAGAAATACATATACGCTCTGAACGGTCTGGTCAAAGATTACAACAACATGTGACACAGATCGATCAAGATGACTCCTGCGGAAGCTAGCGATCCTCGAAACGAAAAACGGGTCTACGCGAATCTATATCCTGAGATATCTAAGATCAGGAAGAAGTCTAGAATGTCGAAATTTGCGTCGGCGATCGAGTGAGAATCTACGCTTATAAGAAGCACTTCGAAAAGAGTTATACTTCTCGATGGACCTCGGAAATCTTCATGATAATCAAAATATTTCACACCGATCCGGTGACTTACGAAATCGAAGCTTTGGATGGAGAAGAGATCATCGGAAGTTTTACGAACAACAATTGCAGAAGACGAAGTTTTGATAAAGAAAACAAAATTTTTTTTTATTTACTCTCTTTAACATTTTCTTGTTTACACATATATATAGGAGAGAAAAATAATAATAAAAAATAATTAAAACTATTTTTAGATAAAAAAGCAACCTAATTAATAAACAAAAAACAAAAACCCTTTAAAAATGGCAAATATACTAGATAGAGCACAAAGCATAGTGAAAGATGAAAGTATTCAAGAATATGAGGTTCACGAATATGAACCAGTAACCGGAACGAGTTTGAACAATGCGGGAGAGATAAGAATCAATGTCGAAACCCAAGATCTATTTGTCCATCCTAGCGAGAGTTACATAGTGGTGCAGGGACGTCTCATCAAGGAAGATGGGAGCGACTATGCCAATGACGACACGGTTACTCTAGCCAATAATGGCATCATGCATCTATTCAGTAATATAAAATACTTGCTATAGAGATAGAATCTGTGTTTCATCCCGGTCAGGCCACCATGATGTTCGGACTCTTGACGTATCCAGATGATTTTTCGAAATCCAGAGGACTTAATCAGTTGTGGATGAAAGACACCATCAGCCCTGCTAGCGCCGGCGCCGTCGCGATATTCGACTACGTCATCAAGACCCCCAGACCTAAAGGAACGTTTTCGTTCAGGATACCTTTGAAACACATCTTCGGATTTGCAGACGATTACAACAAGATCATGTATGGATTCAAACACAATCTGACGTTGATTCGAAAAGGAAACGACGACGCGATAGTGAGACTCACTGCGACCGATGTGGGTAAGATAACTCTACAGAAGATATCATGGTTTGTTCCACATGTGGAGCCTTCGATCATGGAAAAAACACGTCTCTACAAGATCATAGAATCCAAGAGTAAATTACCCGTGGGATTTAGAATGAGACGGTGTGACACGGCTAGCATTCCACCCTCCACAAATCACTTCGATTGGAGATTGACGGTGAAATCCGCTTCCGAGAGACCACGTTTCATCATGGTTGCGTTTCAGACCGATAGGGACGGGTCTCAGGAAAGGAATGCGTCGGTGTTCGATCACTGCCATTTGAGAAACATTCAAGTGTTTCTGAACACCACGAGATATCCAGCAATCGATTACAACGCGTCGTTCGACAAGAACGATTTCTGCAGACTGTACGGCGACGCCGCTGATTTTAGAAAGAAGTATCACGGTCTAGACGAATTGATGAGCAACCCTAACATATATCCCGGTGAATACAAGTCAATATATCCCATGTTCGTATTCGACGTTAGTAAACAGAGTGAATGACTAAAGAGTAGCATCGTAGACATTCAGATCAAGATGCAATTCGATAGGAACGTGCCGAGAAAAACCGAAGCCTTTGCCCTGGTCCTGTCGGACAGAGAATTACAATTTGAATCAGATGGAAATAAGATGTCGATCATTCGATGAGAGACGTGTGTGAAAAAAATTAAAAACAAAATAAAAAAGTAATGAGTAATTATTAAAAAACAAAAAAAACAAAAAAAAAATAAAAGTAATGAGATCTAGAGAGATTGAACATCTTTCTAAATCTCATTACTTTTTTTTTGTTTTTAATAATCACTCATTATTTTTTTAATTAATTATTTCCACGCGTTCACTGTTTGTTCAAAGGATCTAGTTCGATCAGTAGACTCACCACGGAAGTGGCGGCTTCGGGATTATTGGTTTTCGTAACGAAATTAATCCTGTCTCCGGTGTTCACTTTGAGAGGCGTGCTGAACGTGCTAACATTCGCGTGTTGATTCTCAGTCTTTTTAATGCTGTATCTCTTATCACTCTCTACTCCATTCACCACGAGACTGACGACCGCTCTGTTATTCAAATCTGTGGAAGTCAGACCCATTCGTATGATTTCACCTCCTAACGGCATGGGATATCCCACCTGACCATGTTGCGATCCCTTACCTCCGTTTCCGAAAGACCACTCAGTTTTTCCCTCTTCTAATGTGCCGGCCTCCTCGGCCCACACGGTGATCAATTGTCTAGTGTATTTGACTTTTTCCACCACTGAAATCAGGGTGCAGGCGTCCGCCATGTTCACGGGATCTGGTAGATTCGTGAGTGCGTGTGCGCCCATGTCTAGTTTACCTTCCATGATGTCGCCCTTTCTCCAGACCGAGTTGTCGTCCACGTACTTCCTGCTGACTGCACTGGAATCGAATTCGGGATCGTGATTGAGACCGAATAAATTGTGACCGTTCATGTTGATGCCACCCTCCATGGTTCCACCAGATTGTTTGTTCAGGTAGAGATCGTCCACTTGAGATTCTTCGTATTCTTGTGATCATATCAGGGTGGAATCTACGTTGCCCTTGTTGACCACAGTTGAGTCCGCATCCGCGTTGTCGACCTTCAACAGATTCAATATCTTGTTGAATCCCACATTCAGATCCGATTTCATTTCTCATCTGTCAGACTTTCTCTGTTCCAGATCTACGTAGTGTTTGGTCGCCACGTCCTTGGGATTCGTGGGAGTGGCCACGTTCGTTATCTTGTTAGAATTGGCGTTCAATTCCGACTGCATCATTTTCTGAACGTATCTACTTCTCAGATGTTCGCTGAATCGCGCGTGACAGTCGTCCAGGTATTTCTTGGTCGTGGCATCAGTGGAATCTATGGGATTCACGATGTTCACCAAACGTTTAGATTTCAGATCGAGATCGTCGGTCATGGCTTTATCCACGTAATTATCTAGCATGATTCGTTCAAAATACGCGTTTCCCCTGTCGACGTATTTTTTAGTCGCAGCATCTGCAAGATCTAGCGGCTCGGGAAGATTGTAGAGCTTCTTATCGTTCATTTTCAAAGGTTCCTCTCGAGGTTTGTATCTCTGAACGTAACGTTCATCCAAGTTGGCAATGTCGTAACCATTGCCGATTTCGAGTGTCTTCCTCTTCTTTTTGGATCGACTTTTGTCGTCACTTCTACCAAATTTATCAACTGGCATGTTGTTTTGAGGTTTTTGTTTTAAAATATATTTCAAATGCAGTTTATTAAAAATGAATTATTTCACTTATTTTTTATTTTTCGTTTTTATTTAATTAAAATTTTTTTAATAATTAATTTTTTACCTTTATATATACTATAAAAAAAATCTCTCTCTAATGTAAATCATTGAGAATGTCTTGAAACCGATCTCCTTCAGACCATCTCTTGAGAATGTAGAGACACAGGTGACCGCAAAACACTTGATCTGGCGATTGCACTCGTTCCGTGTTGTAACGAACCATCGATTTGTTCAAATAGTTCTTTATTTCTTTCGGCGGCGAGATTCCGTAGCTGTCAAAATAATAATTCTTCTTCTTCCCATTCTTGAACCACGCCACCCAGTGAGTGCCTTCACCCGATAAATCGTCTAGATTTAAAATTCCACATTCTGATTCTCGAGGTCTTCTCTTCGGCAGGCATCTCTGGAAAACACGCCTAGAAAATCTTTGATTTTCAAATCCTTCGCTGCATTCGACAGATCGATGTTGGATAGGGGTTCGTTAGGTAAAACGACACCTTCTATGGATATCTCTATTTTCTTATTCATAAATGTGTATATTTTTTTTTTTAAATTTATTTATTTATTATAATTCACTAAAATGACGTTATTTTTTTAGATTTTTTCTTTTTCTTTTTAAACTAACTCTCTCGATATCTCTATCGACTTCCATAATCTTGAATCCGTCTAATTCCTCTTGCTTGTCTGGAATCCTATCGTCCTTAATCATATCTGGAATCCTATCATCCATAATCATATCCAAAGTGCAATGTCCAAGTGCCAAAGTGATTATTTTATCGTCTGACACGAATCTCTTATCGTCATCAGCTGTCAGCGAAATCTTGTTGACTATTTCAGTATACAAGTCGTGATTTTCGCTTCGAATCGATTTCATAGTCTTATACACCGGACCACTTCCTAACAGACAATCTTTATACTCTCGGAAAGAGATGTTTTTCATCACCACGCATGCTTTATCTCCTTTGCACTTCTTGATCTCTTCATCTTCTAGACGATAAGCGTACAGTTTGGGTCTCAAGCCTACGAATTCGATGATTTGTTTACCACCGCTCTCATCCTTAAATTTACCCAACACCTTCTTGTTGTCATTCGATTGAATATTGGATGGGTGATCAATGGGATAATTGCTTGTGTCGAACCACATGGCCACGTCCGGAGATATATCTCGGTAGACATCTTTCGTCTTTATCTCGTAAACTAAACTGTCCGTGTCGGTGAACAGTAGTTTGGCTTTATCACCAAATTTTCGTTTGATGTAATCGTAGTGAAACTCATACATCAATCACTTGCTGATATCTAAGATGATCGGTCCGAGATAATACGGTTTGTCAAACTTCAGGTGCGTCTTTTGCATGTGAACAGCCACTAGATTTTCGTTGAATATGGTTCGGTGTTTGTAATTGGGTTTTGACACTAATTTTTTAGCTTTTTTCTCAGACGTGACGAGTTGAACGTCGGTTCTCTTCCTGATTTTTTCCAGCGATTTACCGTACATGCAGTTGTTCATGAGTTTGAAGAAATCTTTTTCGAAATCGTTCTCGGCTCGAATTCTGAGATTCGTGTTGAAATCGATGTATTTTTGCATCCAAGGCTCTTCGTCAAATCGAATGATGCAATGTATGTCGACTAATTTCATCCCATGATCGACATATTGTTTCAAATTCTCGCTGTAGACGACATACTTACATTTGTTAACATGTCCATGTCGGATAATAATTCCAATTGGACTTCGGTGGTCTTCAACAGAGCATCCCACGCCAGACCGGGTGTGGTGAAATACCAAGCCGGATCCAGATCATAATTTCGATGACAGACGTCTCAAAAATTTTCGAACACATCTGCCAAGAGCAGAACGTCGGTCTTCAGATAGAGATCGTGATAATCTCTCATGGTTTTCATATCGAATGGTTTCCACACGTTTTTAGCATGTTTGTAATTCTCGTCGGAAATGTTGGATTCGTATAATTTCGAATAAAAATCTTCTTTCGAAGGTAGTGCGGTGTCGTCGAATCTCTTTAGATCGCTCATGTAATCGTAAGGATAGACTCCTTTCCTCAACATGATGTCTACTCGTTCTCCAAAATGTTTGCTCGTGATTTTAAACTTATCCTTGCTCATGTTATCGACTAATTTTTCCAGAGCGGTCGACATGAATTTAAAACTGTCGATGAAATGTATGCTTCTATGAATGGATTTCGTTTTTTCTTCCAACGTCTCTCCATCGAATACTCTTTTCTTCTCCATGACCTTCTATTTCATGAAGGAAATGTATCTTTCTTCGCTGTTCACGATGCAATTTAATTCTTCGTGGGAGGTGCCGAGATTTTTCACGAACAGATGACTGTCATAACCTGAGAGATTGTGAAATATCACTGGATAGAAAACGGCATCTCAATATTTTAAATTACACTTGCTGTGAGCCAGACTGCGATACAGACCCATGTAATGATCATGGTCTCTGACCTTCTTATTTTCCTCCGAATTCTCGTCGAATGATTGTCTGCATATGTGACATTCCGTGGCTCTATTATTTTCATCCAGCTGCTCTCGCATGATGATCATTTTCGCCGGAGTTTTGAATTTGTCGTATAACATTTGGATTTTCGATTGTAACTCTTCCACGAACCTTTGAGCCACGTCGGCGTCTTCGCACTGTTTCGTGTAGGCGAAGGAACCCATGTCGTGTTGCAAGTCAAAAGCACATTTCACGTAAATGCAATAACCCGAAGGCGTGTGTTTTTGATATCTTTCGACATAACTTTGAAGAGCGTTGGGTTGGCAGGAACTCATTTTCATGGTGAAGCATTCGAAATCGGCATACACGACGAATGGTACTTTTAACCTTCTATTCCGATTTTCAAAGTTCACGATGGTGTTGGGTTTGGGCATTTCGCTGGTGACACCTTGATTTTCGTTGCAATATTCCTGATGTTTCGCTAACGATTTTTTGCTGTGAAAAGGGTTCATGCAGTTGCAACATAAACATATCTTATGTTCATGTTTATTATTTTGTCTCGACAGTAATCAACTTGGATGTTTAACCCAACAATAATGATGATTGTCACCATTCAAAATCAATAATAAAATAATCGTCTTTTTTCTTTAGAGATAGAAAGTCTGTCTGAGAGGATAGATCGTTCGTTTTTTATCGTCGTATCCCAAGACGTTCACCGCTACGGTGGGATTTTGAACCTGGAAATGTTCAATGTGTTTTAACTGCATTGGAAAAGTCACTCCGCTCCAATCAAGATTTTTAGAAGTCTCCTCGTAATGAGAAACTCTCTCAGGATGGATTTTGACAGGGTATAAAGCGGAGGTGACTGCCCATTTAAAACACTGATCATCTTTATTTCTCACGTTGACCACGGAGTGTTTTTTAGCTAAGAAATATGGTAATTCCACGTAGGAAGACCCTTTCAATGAATCGTTTTTAGTTATATGAATTTCGAGTTTCAACACCTCATCAAACCTCCAATTACTACCTTCATGTTGATAATTTGCAAGAGACGTCAACATCTTGTCTTTCATCTTTTCGAAAACATCCGATAAATCTGAACCTCGAAGTACGGGTTCGACATTAGATCTGAAATATGCATTTTTCAAGATGCTCTCGCCGGACTTCATGGCGATTTTATTCATCACACAATGGAGTATCATCTTAATTTTTTATCCCACATTCATGTGTTCACAAAACAAATCCAATACTTCTTTCTTCACCTGTTCCATGAACAATTTTGGATCAACTTTCTTGAACGAGGGAACCGCGTCAAAAGTTTTAAAAATGCCTTTGATCACACTCTCCCATTCTACGGGCTTCGATTGGAATACTTCCACGACGAGTCGTGCTATATATTCTTCTCCTTTCCCTTCGTCGATTGCTCATCAAATTTCACTCGATATATCTCGTTTGTCTAGATTCTGAAGTGCATCACTCGTTTTCGTTTTAGTATTTTTTTTTTCTTTTGAAACTTGAAGTTCTTCAATGGCTTTTCATTTAGTCGTCTTCTCATTTTTCACAACCGAAACGTTTTTTTTTTTTTTTCGACGTCGGCATTTTGATTCCTTTTACTATCTTTTTCTTCTTCACTACGTATCTCCTCATGCCTGATCTTTCTAATTTCATCATGCTCTACTTTTCCTTTTCTATCGTCGGGCATTACTGTCATTGGCTTATTTTTTTCTGCAATTCGAGTCTGTTTAAGTTTATCCACTTCTGATCTTCCGATTTTTTTCTTTCCATCATTTCGCAAATAATATTCCTGTATGACTTCAATTTTTTTGGATTTGGTTCTATGATTTCTGAAATGTGGAATTTTTAATTTTTTACAAATCTCGTTTAACTGAGGTATGGTTTTCTCATTTAAATATTTCATTTTTTTATTTGTTTGCTTCTTTTGTAAGAATATTTTTTTCGAATTTTGCATTTAAATAATTTGTTAAAAAGTTTTAAAATTGTTTTCATATATACATGTTTTAATTCCTTCAAAAAATTGTTTTTTTTTGATGAAATTAATCAATTTTTTTATGTTCCTTAACGTGAAAAAAATTGAATTAATATGAGAAAAAAGGATGTTAAAATTTAAACTTTTTATTTATATATATAAAGAGAAAAAACACTTTTACAAAAAAAAATTTTTTCACATTAAAGAACATTAAAATTAAAAAAAACCCTTTTTTTTATATATATATAAAGAGTTAAAAAAAACAAACTTTTTTAACAAATTATTAAATACAAAATTTAAAAATATACATTATTTGCAATAATTCATAAAACAAAAAAACAAATAACCGATCATGACAACAACACCTAAAAAATGTGAATTGAAATTGAAACGAGTCGAAACGTGTAAAAAATTTGGTTTTAAAATCTATAGATTACAACGACATGATTCCATCGAATTGAACGAGTTCGAGATGAAGGGCTTAGAGTGCAAATGCAACAAATATAACATGCCTTTGAAACTGGACAAAGCCATGCTTGATTTGTTTTACGAGTACCAAAGTGATCTACAGAAAATCGTCATCGCCAAAGATAGAGAATTCGACAAGGACGATTTGTCGTTGTCCTATGGAAGTTACATATATCCAAAAATCTCACTCGAACTCGTGAACAAATCGGGTGGTGAGAGTGCATTCACCAATGTAAAAAAACTCAAAAAAGTAAAGATAAACATTCAACACATTTTCGAAAAAGGAGAAGACATGAGCGTCAACATGCTAATAACGGACTTTGAAATATAAACAATAGAGAGATTGATTTTTAGCGAAGAAGAAGGAAAAAAAAGTAATGAGATCTAGAGAGGTTGATCATCTCTAGATCTCATTACTTTTTTTTTTGTTTTTTTTGTTTTTGTTTTCCTTCTTCACTATCACCCATATATATTATAATAACGTTTCCTTTTTTCTCAAATTTGGCGTCGATTCTTCTTTTCTTTTTTTGTGATATATTATGTTTTTATAAGAACACATTTGTTTATCCAAATCATAATTATGAACGAATGTGGTGCATCTCTTGGTAACACTCGCATCATTACTATTCTCTTCAGAAGGTAGTGGTGATGGTGGAAAACGTCTCATTCTTTTAAATTTCAACCCTCTATCCCGATCTTTATTTAACTCTTTTATCAGTTCTTTCCTAAGATATCCATCATTAGTGTCTAATTGTTTTTCCACATCTTTTCCCCCACACTATCTTGCAATATTCATCATTAGCATCTAATCGTTTTTCCACATCATTTTTGCACTCTATCTCTCGATATTCATCATTATCGTCTAATTGTTTTTCCACCTTTTTAACAATCTTATATTATTTTATACTTTCTATGATTTATATTTTATATAATTATATAATTTTTACATTATAATAACATACTCAAAATCGGTATATTCTTAAACGGCGAATTCTCACCAAACAACAAACTCTTGCCGAGTCGCTCAACGTTTCGTCCACTCTTCAGATAGAGACCATTTCCACTCAAAGAGTTGCCACCTCTAACGGGTTCTAGATACAATCCTTCACCACTGTCGTCTACGTGGACGTGACACACGGCTCCTCCCTTCTTCAAAAACAGTCCGCTGCCACCCATTAATTTCTCAACTACCGAACTCGCGAGCCCCGAGAGAGCTCCCACGCCCAGAGTCTTTCCGAGAAAGGGTAAAGCTTTTGTGACAAATGGTAATGCTTTTGCGGTGATTCCTGCCAATAGCGGTAGGAAACCGCCTTTCATTCTCAAATTGTATCTCAATTGAGCGGGACTCAATCTCACCGTCAACCCTCTTCCATCACGAATCGCTTTCTCCATCCTTTTGATTTGACTTCTGGTCCAGGCGATCGAATCCTGACCACCACTCGTCAAATCTTCGTGCGTGAATTTGAATTTCACCGCCTCGCCTCGAGTTGTTAACGCTCTCTTAAGTTTCTTCCTCTGTCCTGTGGATATGGTCACGTCTTTAACCACGTATTGTGTCATAATTCTTTTTTCAAAATATATTTTCTTCAATTGTTTTTTTTGTTTTAATGATAATTATATATATTAAATAATTTTTGTAAATTAATATTGCGTTTATTTTATTTTGTTATTTATATATATATATATACAATAGTTTTTTTTTTTGCTTTTATATTTCTCTTATGTGAAATCGTATCGTCACCCTCTCTCCGCGAAAATCTAACAGTTCACCATTTTGATCCGTCAACGTGATTTTGATACTATACAACGTGTCTAAAATCACTGGTAGATAAACTAAATTTCGAGGTCGTTCCACGATCTTATAACCCGGCGACACGTTTGGAAAGGAGGAATAGATCATCGGTTGAGTGCTACCATTCACGTAGCTTCCAGCAATCACGTCCACGTTCACCAGAATGCTATTGACTGCGAGAATGTCGACCATATTTTCAGATGCCGTGTGGCCTCGATACATCTTTCGATCGAATCCCAGCATCTTGCCTATAGAATCGTCCGTGTTGAAATCCACTCGAAAATTATCTTCCAAATCCAACATCGTCTGTAAGGTATTAGGGTTGGGAGCGAGTCTGATCTTGTTGCTTCCCTTTCCATCCGTCTTCATTCGCGTCTGAATGTAATTGTTCAAATCGTCTATGTCGTAACTTCCTTTGGGAATTTGAATCTCCAACCAATCCACTCCGTCGGAATACTTGAATGAGTTATTCTTTTCGGTGACGTTGGGAAAGGAATAATAAGTCTCCAGATTTACCAATGCCATCTCATATCTTTTCTCTCTATTCAATTCGATGGAAGGTTCGAATTTCGTTGCGAATCGAGTCGAATCGCCACTCACCACGATTTGAATGTATTGTTTTGCAGCCGTATTCTCGGCTATCCGTTCTAACAATTCTCCTTGTTCGAACATTATATTTTAATTTTTTATTTTATTTTTTCAAAACTAAATTTTTTGATGATTTATTATTTTCTAATTTTATTTTCGCTCTCTGTCTTATTATCATCAGAAATATAAAACTTGTCGAATCCGCACCGATATTTTCCATGATTAAATTCGCTAGTCAAATCGATCACGAAGAAATTGTAATGTCCTCCATCCTAAACTCTCTTGCAGAATCTCCTGAATTCCACCACGTTCATGTCGTTTGCGACGTGATCGCCGTAGATGTGATTGAGATTCTTGAGATCCTGGCGAAAGAGACACAGTAAATTAGCGTTCTCCCTTATCGTCTGCTTGGGCAATCGAAAATAATTCTGTGACAGGTAGAAACAGTCCACGTTGCTGTGACGACCCCTAACGTAATACGATTCGCATCGGTTCTGTCTCTCCAAAAGCAGATCGTCGAAAATCATGAGATTCTTATCTTCCGATTTCAATTCTCTAGGAACTGGAACATCGCTAGCGTTCTCATAAAATCGACACTCGACATTCGAAGACGCATTTCTCTTCATCAATTCCATCGCCGCACCGTCCAAAATGGTCGAACGAGAAGCTTCACTTTTGTCGAATTCCCCCCTACTGTCAAAGATTCTGGCTATGACGTCCTTGGGCAATCTACGATCCATGCACTCTCGAAGCAATCTGTATTCGGGTTGAAACAAGCTCTTGCCAAACACGAACAATCTGTCGTAATCCAACCAGTCGGGTCGCGACAAAAGATTCATCAACAGATTGGTCTTTCCACAATTCGATTTTCCCACTATCAAACCTCTTATGCGTTTGGGAAAGAACTCGTTATTCGACCTCTTGGTCGCGGCGTCGTTCCAAGACATATCTTTAATGTTCATCTTTGTTTATTTTTTTCTTATTTTAGATTTTTTTAAACACAATTTTTATGTTTTTCTCAAACTCAGTTTTATAAATATTATTATTTATTTATATTACACCGTCGCGAGTTCTCTTCAATCCAGATCCACTCGTCATTTTGGCTAAATCTTGTATGGGTACCACAGCATCCTTAAAATCTTTCCAACTTTTCGGCGATCGCTCTAACGTAGCTCGCTTCGCCGGCGGACTGATCAACTTGTCGATCAACGCGTCGGCTGCCCTCTTGCCAGCCACAGAAGCTATCCCACCACTGGCTTCGGAAGCGGCTTTCTTACCAGCATCCAAAGCCGTCTTCTTACCGACCTCAAAAGCAGTCGATGCGAGTTTTCTACCTGCATCGCTCGTGAACGCTCGCATTATAGAATCGACGATGCCAGAACCGCCTTGAACATAAGTTCTGATGTATCCCCTGTTCTTTATCACCGACATATTTTATAATATATATTTTGTTTTTTCACTGGTAAATCGTTTGTTGTTTAAATTACTTTTATTATTTTGTAGTGTAAAATTTACTTTTTTTTACTTTATATATTTTTATTTGTTTCTCTCTACTTATTATATATATCAATCCTTCAATTCGTTCATCAGTCTTTTGTAATCGCGTTTATTCAAAACCTGCTGCCTCAACAATTCATCGCATATGCTGACTATCTCATTATCTAATCCAGTGTTACCAGCGCGTCTACTTGCCATCAACAAACTCAGTCTCTGAGACAGAGCGTTAGAATCGCTCGGAAGAAAAGTGGTTTTCACCCCTTTGCCAGTCACCGACTCGACGAACTTCTTATTCATATCCCATATGGGTTTCACCACCTTCGTCCACTTGTAACCTCTGTTGGCTTTGGGTCTCGTCTCTCCGGCATCGTTATTTCTCTTCATGGCGTGGGTCTGAACCAGAATGTCGCCGTAATTGTCAAAATCCTGTTCCGTGTAATCTCCAGGCTTGTTGAAAAGGAGCAATTTGCGCAGTCCAGGAGTTAATTCCTACCTATTCGAACCGACGATTAAATTATCATCATCCATTTCCACGTTTGTGTCGCACACAAAAGTTCTACCGTCAGAATCCTTATAAATTCCATACAACAGATCTCTCTTACCACCATCCTCGGACGACGCGACGCTATCAGTGGTGATAGTCGAAGCTGTATCATCGCTCTCATTCACGTCGGTTTCGATTCTCATGGGAACGTAATCCGGTGTAGATTGAAAGGAATACTGTTTTGTAAAACTACCGGGCAACGAACCCATTTTCAAAGAACTCTCTTTTATGGGTCTCAATTCTTTAACTATCTCCTTCTTGCTTCGTTCTTGAACCTCCGTCACAGGTTTAAATATTTTTGTGGCTTCGCGTCTCAATTCCATCTCTCCAAGACGTCTGCTTCTGTCAGCCGATTGAATGCTCTTCTTGGCACGTTCATATTCACTTAAAAGTTGATCTCTACGTTTAAAATCTGTGATGTGTAAGAACATTTTTTCGTTTTCTAAATATTAATATTTCCTTTAGAGTATGCTAACTTGAGTTATTTTATTATTTTCAAAATCAAATGTATAATTATTTTTATGTTTTATGTTTTAAGTAAATAAAAATCTTCTGTCTTTAATATAATAACTAAAACCAGTTGAGGAAAAACATTTTACAAAATGAAACCTCGATAAATAGTTAACAAATATTAAAATAACATCCGTTTGAAACGTGTTAAAAATCAGAAAGAACACGAATAATTAAAAGCTCGAATAAAAACATGTCAGTAAATGTATCGCTTTTCAAAAAAATAACATCAATTAATCTTTTGAACTGTTTCCGTTTTCATCCATAGAATAATTTTTCAGTTAAACGATTTAACTGACAATTGACTCATTTGAATGAAAAACCCGTAATACATTTCGAGCGTGACAAATGGCGTTCTCAGTATGTTTATACAGTAAATATCACTTTGACATGCGACCTGCTTGTCAACTTGATAAAACAGACTGATGATTGTAGACTGACACCCGAATGGAATGGTTTAAGGCGCGCAGGGACGGTATGGGGAACAAGCCCCTTTCGACCCTCAGTGACTGGACAATAAAATCCACAGCGCTTCCTTCGTGAATAATTATATTCGCGTGTCAGAACGAGCTTCATCGCAGAGTATCTCAGTGTAATGATACACATTATATTGATAAAATTTATTATTATTTTACATTTGGATTCACGTAGATTTCTTCTCACCTTTTTTCGTGTGGCCGATCCTGGAGGATCTTCGCCAATAATGATTGTAGCACGCAGGATCTCTATTTATACTCTCCCCACGCCTAAGCACTAAGAACGTTTACAATACGTTTTGCAATACGTTTGCAGTACGTATTGCAAATCGTTGTCACTACGCACTAAGAACGTTTACAATACGTTTGCAATACGTTTGTAGTACGTATTGCAAACGTTCTAAGTGCGTTCAAATCGTTGTCACTACGTTGCTAGTATCTTCACAATACGTTTGCAAAACGTTCTCTGCGCGGAGAGTATAAATAGAGTCTCCTGAGTGCTACAATCATCAGTCTATTTTTTTAGCGAAATGCAAGCGCTAGCCTAATTACATCAGTGACTAAGAAGAATGAAAGAAAACTCGCCAAAACCGATTCTATCACTATTCACCCCACAAAACTCGCGAGGTGAATCGGTAAATCGTTTTCACCGATCAAATCGCACCCTAGACCGTCCGAAACGCGATCGCGAACGTGGTGGTGTCCCAGAAACGGCAAACCGTCTTTTGTCCATGTACCGGAGGCCCAAATCGATTTAAAAAAAAATCCTCGGTGAGTAACTGCACTTTACGCTCACTTTACCGTTGGCGAACGTCGAGAAAACGTTTTGAGGTAGATTTTTCCTGTCCTAGAATCGGCAAATGGGGTTTCGCCGATCGGATCGCGCTTTAACCGTTCGAACAACCGTTGGCGAACGCCGGTGTCCCAGAATCGGCGAACAGCTTTTTTGATGCTGTCCTAGAATCGGCAAAGCGTTTTTTGCTCGCGTTCACCAACGATGGTCGATGGTCTAATCCGCAATGGGAACGTAGAGAAAAACTTTTTAAATTAGATTTTCTTCAAATTTCATACATTTTTTCACTTCTGAGCGATGCGTCGAATCTACACGTTCGCCAACGAGTGTTTGAACGGTTAAAAGTGCGATCTGTGAGCCTCAAAAACAATGGCCGATTCTGGGACACCATGAAAAAGCGACATTTTTGTACACGTGTACACGATTTAACACTGAATCCCTATGGCGGTACACGTACATGTACGTGTACTTGTACAGTACATGTACAAAAGTGTCCCAGAATCGGCATTTATTACCTACTAGCCTAACTTCCCTTTCATCATTTATAGGGGTTCTGGGTAATCGGCTGCTAAGTCTATTGATACGGAACAAACACATAAATTAGGGTAATAAATGAAATTTTATCAAATCTATGTTGTGTTATCGTTGTTACATTTTCTCCTTTTAACCCTTTACCCAACGAATCGCCCGCATCCTCCCGCGTAATGTGCAAATTCAGCAGTTAAAAAAATATTATTTTTCAAAAAATTTTAACAAAATCATATCACGTGACCCCTCGTTGGAACGCGCTCGTCGAGCTCGTTCCAACGAGGTGTCACATGATATGGTTTTGTTGAAATTTTTTGAAAAATTTGAAAAAAATTATTTTTAAAATAATAAATTTTGATATCGTCTATGTTGGGTAAAGGGCTAACCCGTTCATTTGACGAGTCAAGAAGGGAGAAAATGTGACAATAAGAACACGATGTGTTCGCCCAGTTGTCGAATAGACTATATGACGACAATCCACAGGTGCCACTAGTCTAGTTCACTCACAGTAAGGAAGTTACATCAGTTTATGTACAAACTCAGTAAAATCTTTTGGGCGTTTTTTGTTGTGTCTTGCGGTCTAGTTTTCTAGTTTATCGCAAATACCGGAACCGAACCTGAAAACTAAAAAAAAACGCCCAACTCCGCAAAGCGCACGCCTTTTTTATCCTTCCAACCCTCCTAATCCGACAGATTGTCTTTCTTCCCCTTGGTTATAATACCTCCTTTTTGTAAACGTGAAAGGCGAGGGGTTTTTTTTTAAGTACAGTTACAATCAATATTCTCAACGTGCAGCCTCGAGGTTGAATGCTGAAAATGTTAACTGCTCTACCACAAATAATGAATATGGACTTGTACAATTCACGGCATTGAACTGAGATGGAATATAACGAAAGGGTTGAAAGGGATAACATGATAAATGTTTGTGGAATGGAAATTCTAATGTATTTTCAGCGTATCACTGAAAAGAAAATCAATCTAATGAGTAGATCACTGATACACAAGTCAAGTTGTGAAATCTATTTTTAAAAACGTTACATTCAGAGTAACCGTATCACGTCTGAAAACCACAAAGTTCTATTTTAAGTAACAGTAAGCTTGACGTTTTATCAAGTGATATAGAAATCAATCGGGTTATCCTTAGAACCTTTATGCTGGTAAACAAACTTAGACTTAACGATGAGAAAACAGAACTTATAATTTTTTCTTCTAGGCATAAACCTGCCCCAGACAATTTGCCCTGCCTTAAAGTAGGAGATACCATTATCAATCCATCTACCACTGTTAGAAACCTTGGTGTGTATTTTGATTCTCACTACCATGGTTCCTCATATTTCAAAAGTTTGCCATCCGCCAATTTTTATCTTCGGAAAGTTGGTCGATCCAGAAAATTCCTAACCACGCGTGCCACAGAATGCCTCATTCACGCATTTATTTCTTCAAGGCTGGTCTACTGTAATTCGCTTCTACATGGTCTTCCCAATAAAGACCTTGGCAGACTACAGTCTATTCAAAACACGGCAGCACGCATTGTGACATTAGCGAAAAAGAGAGATCACATAACACCTAAGTTGAAAAGTTTGCATTGGCTTCCTATTATGGCCAGAGTTGAGTTCAAAATTCTCCTCTTCACATGTAAAGTACACATGAAGCAGTCCCCAGCTTACATTGCAAATCTAGTAAAACCATATATACCGAAACGCCCCCTCCGTTCCACAAACCAAAATCTTTTAGAAGAGAAATCTTATGTTCTCGCTAGCTACGGTGGACGTTCTTTTAGCTATAATGCTCCTAGACTGTTTAACATGCTACCAGAATTTGTTAAAACAGTCCCTTCTTTGACAGCATTTAAATCTAGATTGAAAACCCATTTATTTAACAAATATTTTTAAATCATATGTTGGTCATCATTTTGTTTATGAGCAGCGTTGTAAAGCGCCATGGAACTTTTTTAATATTGTGAGATGTTTGCGCTATATAAATGTATATTATTATATTATTATTATGTTGGTACCAACCCTGTAAATTTTCTAGTTCTGCGAAATGTAGAGCAAACGTTATTGCTCAGAAACAACTTTTTGCAAAGTTATATTTATAGTAACACTCCTGTGACTTTTTGAATTTTACATTGCAGACTACAGAAACGAATAAGATTATTTCCCTCTGATATGGGTACACAATCTGTAAAGCTAGTGGACGTGTGTCGTATAAAACAAAACTCATAGCTCAGAATTCA
Organism: Pictodentalium vernedei; assembly: GCA_031216915.1. Lineage (NCBI taxonomy): Eukaryota > Metazoa > Mollusca > Scaphopoda > Dentaliida > Dentaliidae > Pictodentalium > Pictodentalium vernedei. The sequence continues at coordinate 53,507,648 of CM062288.1, read as the reverse complement.
ATTTTCGACAAAGTTCTATTTATAGTACCAGTCAAGTGACCTTTGACATTGTGGCTTCCACGTCCAGAATCAAAACACACTTCCACATTCAAAATTTGTTTTGTCCATGTGAGATTACTTTCTGTAAGTTGGGTTCCGGCTCAGCTGGGATACATAGAACTAAAGTCAAGCCTCGAAATCCAAGAAGCGATATTTTTAGTAACAGGAACAGTAATCTTTGCCCGACAAACCAGAAATTCGAAGGTGCTCTCGATCACCCAATGAAGGTATCATTTAAGGGACCAGTTAATTAGAACTAAAGATAATGCCCAGAAACCAATTGCTTCCTGAGCCCCGACGCCCGCCAGCCCGCCCACCCGCCCGCCCGCCCGAGACCCGCCCGAGACCCGCCCGCCCGCCCGCGCGCCCGCCCGCGCGCCCGCCCACCGTACGCCCGCCTGCATACTCGCATTCATCAAACTATTAGTCGAATTGGGACGAATTGGTTGAGAGGTCAGCGATATGCCGTGTACTTACGCATTTGGCAATTTCCGTCCAATTTAATATGTATTTTGTATAATACAACTTGCAACCTGTCGCGATCGGGATGTCAGTGTTTGTATCAACTCTATCCGTAATACAAAGCTGTGCGATGCTTGAACTTATCAAGTTAACAGTGACGGACTGTTGTCTGGAAAAAAACTATTGTTTTTCTACGGATTTTTTTTTTTTTGGGGGGGGGGGGAGGGGAGGCGGGGGTTTGGATTTTTGGGTTTTTTTCTACACATTTTGTCCGTACAATTCAGAAGCCATTTCCGAACCGATTTTCACACATTTTTGCACACGCATAGAGGGGCACAAAATCTAAAAATGAGCCGAAGCGGAATTTTCGATTAATCCTTATTTCGCTAGAGATGGCAAAAACTGTTAAAATTGGAGTTTATCGGCACTTTCTCGAAACGCATCTTGTAGATTTTTCTTAAACATTCGTCATTGCTAGACCTGCCTTTGACGCGACCATTGGTATACAAGAGATATTAGGCAATGCATTTGTTTACCTTCCACAGGTTGCCAATCATCGAAATCTTGATGAAATGGGTTGTTTTCGAGAGGTACACGGGAGGTAAACATAACTTTCCTTATTAGATGTGGGATTCACCGAGAATTATTTTTTATAAGTAATAAGGGTATTCAGAAAACCAAGCGTTAACCCGTTTTGGGCTTGTTAAACCGCAATACGCCTCAAAAGCTAAAATTCGTGTTTTTTGTGGATTTCTCTAAACGGGTCTCGTAAATTTTCAAGAAAAATTGGCTACGCGCAGGGCTTGGTCTTGACAATACAAGCTGCATGGACAAAATATTCCTATAAACATTTGTTAACCTTTCACACACTGCTAAAAGTCAAAATTGTGATAAAGTGGGCTATGTTTGGACACCAGCTTCTGGGTATGTCACAGAGAAGCGTACCTTCTTTTAGCGGATGCTGGATTTATAGGAAAACATTTTTGTAAGTAGTAAGGGTATTCAAAAGTCGAAGTCTTAACCCATTTTGGGCTGGTTAAAGAGAGATACCCCTTAAAAGCTTAAATCTCCCGTTTTCTGTGGATTTCTCTAAAACATCTTATAGGTTTTAAAGGAAAATTGTCTATTCGTAGGTCTTGGTGTGATATATTAAGTTGTATGGACAAAATATTCCGGGGAGCTTTTCTTAATCCTCTACCGGTTGTCAAGCAACGTAATTTTGATAAAAATGGACTGTTTTCAGACACGCACAGCACACAACGTGTAATCGAGAAACAAATATAATCTCCTTTTCTGACAGTGAAATTCACCGAGAACCATTTTTTTGTAAGTAATAAGGGTATTAAAAAAAACAAGCGTTAACCCCTTTTGGGCTGGTTAACAGCAATACCCATAAAAAGCTTAAAAATGTCATGTTTTACCTGGATTACAAACATCTTGTAGGTTTTCAAGAGAAAAAGGCCATTGATAGGTTTTGGTGTCACAGTACCAGTTAAATGGATAAAATATTCCGGTAAGCATTTGTTAACCGACCACGCGCTGATAAATGTCAAACTTTTGAAAAAATAGTCTGTTTTTGTAAACACCCAATGGGAATTCCACAGAGAAACGTAACTTCTTTTACCGGACTCAAAACTGATACAGAAAGTAGTAGGGGTTTTCAAAAAGCGAGGTCTTAACCGATTTCGGCTGGTTAAGGAGAGATACCCCCTAAGAGCTTAAAATTCCCGTTTTCTTGGATTTCTCTAAAAACATCTAGTAAGTTGTCAAGACAAATTGACCATTCACAGGTCTTGGAGTGACATTACAAGTTGCATGGACAAAATATTCCGATAAGCGTTTGTTAACGTTTGTTTAGTTTGACAAGTATAGAAAGTTTGTGAAAATGGGCTGTTCTTGGGCATCCATAACACCCAATGTGTACCTGCGAGATAAACATAACCTCCTTCATTAGAAATGGAATTCACCTAGGATCATTTTTTCGAAAAACGTATCGTAGATTTTCAAGTAAAATTGGCCATTTGCAGATCTTAGTGTGACATTACAAGCTGCATATACAAAATATTCCAGTAAGCATTTGTTAACCCTATGCTGGTTCTCAAACATCAAAATTTTGATAAAATGGGCTGTGTTTGCGAACCCACAGCACCCAAAGTTAAGAGGAGAGATCAACATAAGTGGAAGTGGAATTCACTGGGAATTATTTTTTGTAAGTAATAAGGGTATTCAAAAAACAATCCTTAAACCGTTTTGTGTGAGTAGTAGGCGAGAGGGTTTTCGTCCCTGTTCTTATGGACCCCGGCTGGTGGACCCCGGAAGTGACGTCATACCGCAATGTATTATGGGTATCACGTGGTTGTCATGGTAACCCATCAGATTGCTTGATTTCCCATAACCTGTACTTATAGAGTTGTCTCCCCTTATTAAAACGAAGTCCTATCCGATTCTCATCACCTTGACCATATCCCCAGGAACCCCTTTTTGGAAAACATATAGCCTTCGGCACCCCTTTTTGTCATATGTGCTTATGTGAAAAGGCACAATGTGACACAATGTGGCCTAGCACATAGGCACATGCTTTATGTGCCGATATGTGCTTATGTGAAAAGGCATGTAAAATGTGCCAGTATGTGCTATTTGCACATTGTGTGCAAGTGCACAATGTGCGCACAAGACATGCAGCACATGCGCACGTACGGGTATTTGAGGACCAGGGGGGGGGGGGGGACCAGAGTATGAGGACCATTGAGGACCGGGTTTTGGGGACCAATGCATAGGTACCAAAGTTTGAGGACCAGTGTCAGAGCGAGTGCACGATGTGCGCACAAAACATGCAGCACATACGTGTATTGGAGGACAAGTGTTTGGGGGACTAGTGTTTACCAGGCTTTGGGGACTAGTGGGACCAATGTTTGGGGACTGTGATGTGTGTTGGGGGGACTAATAAACAAATAACATTGGCTCCTAGCTCCTGTGTGGCTCCTATACAGCTCCTGCACAGGTAGTCTTCCCAACAGCTTACATCTTGGGAATGCCTTTTTAAGAATCCCTTTTGGAAAACACCTGTGGCTATAGAATCCCTTTTTGGTCGTATGTGCCTATGTGCTAGTGCACATTGTGTCACAATGTGCCTTTTCACATAAGCACATATCGGCACATAAAGCATGTGCTTATGTGCTAGGGCACATTGTGTCACATTGTGCTTTTTCACATAAGCACACATGACGAAAAGGGGTTCTCCAGAAGGTATCCTATAAAAGGTATCCTCAAATAATACAATACCAGGCCATATGTATCCTCAAATACCCATATGTGCCTATGTGCTAGGGCACATTGTGCCTTTTCACATAAACACATATGACAAAAAGTGGTTTTCCAGAAGGTATCCTATAAAGGTATCCTCAAATAATACAATACCAGGCCATAGGTATCCTCAAATACCCGTATGTGCCTATGTGCTAGGGCACATTATGCCTTTTCACATAAGCACATATCGGCACATAAAGCATGTGCCTATGTGCTAGGGCACATTGTGTCACATTGTGCCTTTTCACATAAGCACATATGACAAAAGGGGTGCCGAAGGCTATATGTTTTCCAAAAAGGGGTGCTTGGGGATATGGTCAAGGTGATGAGAATCGGATAGGACTTCGTTTTAATAAGGGGAGACAACTCTATACGATTAAGTACAGGTTATGGGAAATCAAACAATCTGATTGGTTAGTTATAATTTATATAAATGATCAAGATAAATGAAACAACAAGAGTACTTGGAATAGGGCCAGAACTAACAAGAATAGACCAGAATAGCTAAATATAGTAATAATAAGCAAAGCTGTTCCAACTAATGGGCTTTTCTACGCTACTGGAGTATACTCTAGAACAAAGGAACATGGCCAGATAGACGAAAACTGTTGTATATGTAGATAGAAGCAGAGAATTCTGAAAGAATTCGAAATAGTAAAACTTGTCGTGTTTATTTGGGTAATTATCTTCGAAAGTCCTTCCAAAAAATACTCCCATTCAATCGAACACGACCTTTTAAAAAATCTATAGCACTACGTGCTACTCTAAACAAGTCCATGTCGGTAAATACCAGGATTCTGCGGGGAATCCATATCAAATAAAGTCGTTTCCGGTGATTTACGCCGATTCTCGGGCTCATTTGGGTAATTATACAGGGAAGTCGTTCCAGAAAATACTACCAGTCAATCGAACATACCTGTTACAGACCACTTGGCCCTATACGAAGCCTCTGGGTCACATAGCAACCACTTGTCACCATAGAAACAAAGATGGCGGCCCCCTTCATACAAAATGGACGACGGAAACACATATCACCCTAACAACACGAGCTGCGCATGCGCACTCACATCACCCATCACCATGACAATGACGTCACAACATGGCCGCTCACATGGGTTACCATGACACCCACGTGATACCCATAATGCATTGCGGTATGACGTCACTTCCGGAGTCCACCAGTCGGGGTCCATAAGAACAGGGACGAAACCCCCCTCGCCCACTACTCGTGTGGGTTAAACAGTGATTCCCATCAAAAGATTAAAATTCTTGTTTTCTCTGGATTTCTCCAAAAACATCTTTTGAATATTTAAGAAAAAGTGGCTATTCGTAGTTCTCAGTGTGACGTTAAGAGTTGCATGGAAAAATATTCCTGTTAAGATTTGTTGACCCTCTACAAGGGGCCAGACATCAATATTTTGGATACATTTGAGATAAAATGGACCATTTTCAAATAGCCACAGCACTCAGTGGTATGTGTCAAACAAACATAACTCCTTTTGTCGATCATTTAACTTGACATTAATGATGGTTTTCTCATAACATCAATAAAGGAACTTCAGTGAGACAGTTAAAAAAAAATTATTAGACACCCTGGGGGCATCAAAAATCATGGAATCTCAACTGGAAAAAGCCATGATTCTCCAGAATCATAAAGTCTAGGGTTTGATCTATGTTTGCATTAGATCTATCCGTAATGCAACTCTCTTCAGTGTAAGGACTTACCAGGGTAATGGGGTGAAGGATAGTTTTGATCTGTACTAGTCGTTCCCTTAGTATCAATGTGCCAGTAGGCACATAGAACACAATGGAACTCAGGGGACGTAGTGTCATATCTAGCCACAATACAACTCAGTTCGGCGAATGAAATTATGAAATATTTCGTTTGGTAGTTTTTCCGACTAATTGATATATTCCAGATGACTGAATCGTAAAATATAAAATATATTCATTTTCTTTGAATTAACGCAAGAAATTTTTGCTCAGTCTAAAAATAATTTACCGAATCTTTAATGTGGTGTGGTGTGCTATATCCCTTTGAATCATCTGTAGTGTGCTATATCTCTTTGTATCCTCTGTAGTGTGCAATATCCCCTTTATATTCACTGTAGTGTGTTATGTCCCTTGTATCCACTGTAGTGTGCTATATCCTTTTGAATCCACTGTAGTATGCTATATTTCTTTGTGTCCTCTGTAGTGTGCATTATCCGATTGTATCCTCTGTAGTGAGCCATATCCCTTTGTATTCACTGTAGTGGGCTTTATTCCTTTGTATCCACTGCAGTGTCCTATATCCCTTTCTATCCACTGTAGTGTGCTATACCCCTTTGTATTCACTGTAGTGTGCTATATCCCCTTGCATCCAATGTTGTGTGCTTTATTCCTTTGTATCCACTGTAGTATGCTATATCCCTTTGTATTCAATGTAGTGTGTAATATCCCTTTGTACCCACTGTAGTGTTCTATATCCCATCGTATCTGCTATAGTGGGCTATATCCCGTTGTCTCCACTGTAGTGTGCTATATCCCTTTGTATCCATTGTAGTGTGCTACATCCCTCAGTATCCACTGTAGTGTGCTATATCCCTTTGTATTCACTGTAGTGTGCTATATCCCTTTGTATCCGCTGTAGTGTGCTATACTCCTTTGTTTGCACTGTAGTGTGCTGTATCCCTTTGTATCATCTGCAGTGTGCTGTGTCCCTCTGTGTCCTCTGTAGCGTGCTATATCCCTTTCTTTCCACTGTGATGTGCTATATCCCTTTGTGTCCACTGAAGTGTGCTATATTGCCTTGCGTCTGCTGTAGTGTTCTACATTCCTTTGTATCCACCATAGTGTCCTATATCCCTTTGTATCTACTGGATTGTGCTATATCCCTTTCTTTCCCTTGTGATGTGTTATATCCCTTGTGTCTACTGCAGTGTGCTATATTCCCTTGCGTCCGCTGTAGTGTTCTATATTCCTTTGTATCCACCATAGTGTCCTATATCCGTTTGTATCTACTGGATTGTGCTATATCTCTTTCATTCCTCTGCAGAGTGCTATATCCCTTTGCATCCACTTTAGTGTTCTGTATCCCTTTGTATCCAATGTAGCGTGCTATATCCTTTGTATCCACTGTTGTGCATTTTCCTTTTGTACCCACTGAGGTGTGATATATCCTTTTTCATACACCGTAGTGTGCTATATACCTTGGTATCCATTGGATTGTGTCATATCCCTTTGTTTTCACTGCAGTGTTCTATATCCGTTTGTGTCCCTACTGTGATATATCACTTTGTATCCACTGTAGTGTGTTATATCCCTTTGCAGCCACTATTGCGTGTTTCATTCCTTTGTATCCATTGCAGTGTGCGATATCCCATTTTATCCATTGTAGTGTGCTATATTAATTTGTACCCACTGTAGTGTGCTATGTCCCTTTGTATCCACTGTAGTGTGCTATATCCCTTTGTTTCCACTGCAGTGCAGTATATCCCTTTGTATCCACTGTAGATTGCTTTATCCATTTGTATCCACCATAGTGTGCTATATCCCTTTGTATCCTCTGTAGTTTGCTCTATCCCTTTGTTTCAACTGTAGTGTTCTTTATTCCTTTGTATCCTCTGTAGTTTGCTATATCCCTTTGTTTCCACTGCAGTGCAGTATATCTCTTTGTATCCACTGTAGTTTCCTTTATCCCTTTGTGTCCACTGTAGTTTGCTTTATCCCTTTGTATCCTCTGTAGTTTGTTATATCCCTTTGTGTCCACTGTAGTTTGCTTTATCCCTTTGTATCCTCTGTAGTGTGCTTTATCCCTTTGTGTCCACTGTAGTTTGCTTTATCCCTTTGTTTCCACTGTAGTTTGCTTTATCCCTTTGTTTCCACTGTAGTTTGCTTTATCCCTCTGTTTCCACTGTAGTTTGCTTTATCCCTTTGTATCCTCTGTAGTTTGCTATATCCCCTTGTTTCCACTGCAGTGTGCTATATCCCTTTGTTTCCACTGCAGTTTGCTTTATCCCATTGTATCCTCTGTAGTTTGCTATATCCCTTTGTTTTCACTGTAGTTTGCTTTATCCTTTTCTATCCTCTGTAGTGTGCTTTATCCCTTTGTGTCCACTGTAGTTTGCTTTATCCCTTTGTTTCCACTGTAGTTTGCTTTATCCCTTTGTATCCTCTGTAGTTTGTTATATCCCTTTGTGTCCACTGTAGTGTGCTTTATCCCTTTGTATCCTCTGTAGTGTGTTTTATCCCTTTGTGTCCACTGTTGTTTGATTCACCCCTTTGTTTCCACTGTAGTTTGTTTTGTCCCTTTGTTTCCTCTGTAGTTTGCTATATCCATTTGTATCCACTGTAGTGTGCTTTATCCCTTTGTTTCCACTGTAGTTTGCTTTATCCCTTTGTGTCATCTGTAGTTTGCCGTATCCCTTTGTTTCCACTGCAGTTTGCTATATCCCTTAATTTCCACTGTAGTTTGCTTTATCCCTTTGTATCCCCTGCAGTTTGCTATATCCCTTTGTGTCCACTGTAGTGAGCTTTATCCCTTTGTATCCTCTGTAGTTTGCTATTTTCCTTTTTATTCTCTGCAGTTTGCTATATCCCTTTCTTTCCACTGTAGGGTGCTTTATCACATTGTCCATTGCAGTTTGCTATATCCCTTTGCATCCACTGTAGTTTGCTATATCCCTTTGTATCCACTGTAGTGTGCTTTATCCCTTTGTATCCTCTGTAGTTTGCTTTATCCCTTTGTTTCCATTGTAGTATGCTTTATCCCATAGAATCCTCTGTAGTTTGCTTTATCCATTTGTATCCTCTGCAGTGCGCTTTATCCCTTTGTGTCCACTGTAGTTTTCTTTATCCCTTTCTTTCCACTGTAGTTTGCTTTATCTATTTGTATCCTCTGTAGTTTGCCGTATCCTTTGTTTCCACTGCAGTGTGCTATATCCCTTAATTTCCACTGTAGTTTGCTTTATCCCTTTGTATCCTCTGCAGTTTGCTATATCCTTTTGTGTCCACTTAGTGTGCTTTGTACCTTTGTATCCTCTGCAGTTTGCTATATTCCTCTGTATGCTCTGTAGTTTGCTATATCCCTTTCTTTCCACTGTAGTGTGCTTTATCACTTTCGATCAACTGTAGTTTGCTATATCCCTTTGCATCCACTGTAGTTTGCTATATCCCTTTGTATCCACTGTAGAGTGCTTTATCCCTTTGTATCCACTGTAGTTTGCTATATCCCTTTGTATCCACTGTAGTGTGCTATTTACCTTTGTATCCTCTGTAGTGTGCAGAATCCTATTGTTTTCACTGTAGCTTTCTATGTCCCTTTGTATCCACCATAATCTGTTATATCTCTTTCTATGTCCCTTTGTATCCACCGTAATCTTTTATATCCCTTTGTTTCCACTGTAGTTTGCTATAGCCCTTTGTATCCACTGTAGTGTGCTATATCCGTTTGCATCTTCTATAGTGCGCTATATTCCTTTGTATCCACCGTAGTGTGCTATATCCCTTTGAATCCACGGTAGAGTGCTTTATCCCTTTGTATCCACTGTAGTTTGCTATATCCTTTTGTATCCTCTTCAGTGTGCTATATTCCTTTGTATCCACTGTAATGTGCTATATCCATTTGTATCCACTGTAGTGTGCTATTTCCCTTTGTTTCCTCTGTAGTGTGCTATATCACTTTGTATCCATGTAGGGTGCTATATCATTTTGTTTTCACTGTAGCTTTCTATATCCCTTTGCATACACCGTAGTGTGCTATATCCCTTTGTTTCCACTGTAGTTTGCCATGCCCCTTTGAATCCACTGTAGTGTGCTATATCCCCCTGTGTCGTCTGTATGTGCTGTATCTCTATGTTTCCACTGTAGTTTGCTATATCCCTTTGTATCCACTGCATTGTGCTTTATCTCTTTCTATCCACCGTAGTGTGCAATTTCCATATGTATCCTCTGTAGTGTGCTAAATCCCTTTGTATCCACTGTAGTATGCTATATTCCTTAGTATCCACTGTAGTACGCTATATCTCTTTGTATCCTGTGTAGTGTGCTTTATCCCTTTGTATTCTCTGTAGTGTGCTATATCTCTTTGTATCCACTACAGTGTTCAATGTCCCTCTGTTTCCACTGCAGTGCACTATATCTCTTTGTATCCACTGTTGATTGCTTTATCCCTTTGTAATCACCATATTGTGCTATATCCCTTTGTTTCCTCTGTAGTGTGCTTTATCCCTTTGTGTCCTCTGTAGTTTGCTATATCCCTTTGTATCCTCTGTAGTTTGCTTTTTCCCTTTGTATCCTTTGTAGTTTGCTTTATCCCTTTGTGTCCTCTGTAGTTTGCTGTATCCCTTTGTGTCCACAGTACTTTGCTTTATCCCTTTGAGTCCTCTGTAGTTTGCTATATCCCTTTGTTTCCACTGTAGTGTGCTTTATCCCTTTGAATCCTCTGTAGTTTGCTGTATCCCTTTGTATCCTCTGTAGTGTGATATATCCTTTTGTATCCACTGTAGTGTGCTATATCCCTTTGAATCCACTGTATTGTGCTTTATCCCTTTGTATCAACTGTCGTTTGCTTTATCCCTTTGTATCCACTGTAGTGTGCTATATCCCTTTGTATCCAATGTAGTGTGCTATTTCCCTTTGTATACTCTGTATTGTGCTATACCCTTTGTATCCATTTGCAGTGTGCTATATCCTTTTGTTTTAACTGTAGCTTTCTATACCCCTTTGTATCCACGGTAGTGTGCTATACCCCTTCGTTTCCCCTGTAGTTTGCTATATCCCTTTGAATCCACTGTATTGTGCTATATCCCTCTGTGTCCTCTGTAGCGTGCTATATCCCTTTTTCCACTGTAGTTTGCCATATGCTTTTGTGTCCACTGCAGTGAGCATAATCTCTTTGTAACCACCGTAGTGTGCTATTTCCCTTTGTATCCTCTGTAGTTCGCTTTATCCCTTTGTGTCCACTCTAGTGTGCTTTATCCCTTTGTATCCTCTGTAGTTTGCTATATCCCTTTATGTCCTCTGTATTGTGCTTTATCCCTTTGTATCCTCTGTAGTTTGCTTTATCCTTTGTATCCTCTATAGTTTGCTTTATCCCTTTGTATCCTCTGTAGTTTGCTATATCCCTTTGTTTCCAGTGTAGTGTGCTTTATCCCTTTGTATCCTCTGTAGTGTACTTTATCCCTTTGTGTCCACTGTTGTTTGCTTTATCCCTTTGTTTCCACTGTAGTTTGCTTTATCCCTTTGTACCCTCTGTAGTTTGCTATATCCCTTTGTTTCCAATGCAGTGTGCTATATCCGTTTGTTTCCACTGTAGTTTGCTCTATCCCTTTGTATCCTCTGTAGTTTGCTATACCCCTTTGTGTCCACTGTATTATGCTTTATCCCTTTGTGTCCTCTGTAGTTTGCTATATCCCTTTGTATCCTCTGTAGTTTGCTTTATCCCTTTGTATCCTCTGTAGTTTGATTTATCCCTTTGTATCCTTTGTAGTTTGCTGTATCCCTTTGTGTCCACTGTAGCTTGCTTCATCCTTTGAATCCTCTGTAGTTTGCTATATCCCTTTGTTTCCACTGTAGTGTGCTTTATCCCTTTGAATCCTCTGTAGTTTGCTGTATCCCTTTGTATCCTCTGTAGTGTGCTATATCCTTTTGTATCCACTGTAGTGTGCTATATCCCTTTGAATCCACTGTATTGTGCTTTATCCCTTTGTATCCACTGTAGTTTGCTATATCCCTTTGTGTCCTCTGTAGTGTGCTTTATCTCTTTGTATCCACTGTAGTGTGCTATATCCCTTTGTATCCAATGTAGTGTGCTATTTCCTTTGTATACTCTGTATTGTGCTATACCCTTTGTATCCATTTGCAGTGTGCTATATCCTTTTGTTTTAACTGTAGCTTTCTATATCCCTTTGTATCCACGGTAGTGTGCTATACCCCTTCGTTTCCAATGTAGTTTGCTATATCCCTTTGAATCCACTGTATTGTGCTATATCCCTCTGTGTCCTTTGTAGCGTGCTATATCCCTTTTTCCACTGTAGTTTGCTATATCCTTTTGTGTCCACTGCAGTGTGCTTTATCTCTTTGTAACCACCGTAATGTGCTATTTCTCTTTGTATCCTCTGTAGCTTGCTTTATCCCTTGTGTCCACTCCAGTGTGCTTTATCCCTTTGTATCCTCTGTAGTTTGCTATACCCCTTTGTGTCCACTGTATTATGCTTTATCCCTTTGTGTCCTCTGTAGTTTGCTATATCCCTTTGTATCCTCTGTAGTTTGCTTTATCCCTTTGTATCCTCTGTAGGTTGCTATATCCCTTTGTATCCTCTGTAGTTTGCTATATTCCTTTGTGTCCACTGTAGTGTGGTTTATCCCTTTGTATCCTCTGTAGTTTGCTTTATCCCTTTGTATCCTCTGTAGTTTGCTATATCCCTTTGTGTCCACTGTAGTGTGGTTTATCCCTATGTATCCTCTGTAGTTTGCTATATCCCTTTGTGTCCACTATAGTTTTCTTTATCCCTTTGTATCCTCTGTAGTGTGCTATATCCATTTGTATCCACTGTAGTGTGCTTTATCCCTTTGTATCCACTGCCGTGTGCTTAATCCCTTTGTTTCCACCGTAGTGTGCTATATCCCTTTGTTTCCACTGTTGCTTTCTATATCCCTTTGTATCCACTGTAGTGTGCTTTATCCCTTTGTTTCCACCATAGTGTGCTATAACCCTTTGTATCCTCTGTAGTTTGCTATATCCTTTGTATCCACTGTCGTGTGCTTTATCCCTTTGTATCCTCTGTAGTTTGCTATATCCCTTTGTGTCCACTGTAGTGTGCTTTATCCCTTTGTATCCTCTGTAGTTTGCTATATCCCTTTGTATCCACTGTAGTTTGCTTTATCCCTTTGTATCCTCTGTAGTTTGCTTTATTTTTTGTGTCCACTGTAGTGTGCTTTATCCCTTTGTATCCTCTGTAGTGTGCTATATCCCTTTGTATCCACTGTAGTTTGCTTTCCTCCTTTGTATCCACTGTAGTGTGTTTTATCCCTTTGTATTCTCTGTAGTTTGTTATATCCCTATGTGTCCACTGTAGTGTGCTTTATCCCATTGTATCCTCTGTAGTCTGCTATATCCCTTTGTATCCTCTGTAGTTTAATATACCCCTTTGTAACCACTATAGTGTGCTATATCCCTTTGTATCCTCTGTACTTTGCTATATCCCTTTGTATCCACTATAGTGTTCTATATCCCTTTGTGTCCACTGCAGTGTGCTTTATCCCTTTGTATCCACTGTTCTGGGTTTTATCCCCTTGCATCCACCATCCATCTCTTTGTTTCCAGTGTAGTTTGCTATATCCCTGTGCTTCCACCGCTGTGTGCTATATCCCCTTGTATCCAATGTAGTGTGATATATCCCTTTGTTTCCACTGTAGTTTGCTTTATCCCTTTGTATCCACTGTAGTGTGCTATATCCCTTTGTATCTAATGTAGTGTGCTATATTTTCGGACGACTAATATAATCTTGGTCCATAATGAGGTATCATTTGAGAGTCTTTAAAATTTATCCCTATTTTCGAGAATTGGCTTTGATTCTCGCGTATTTCTCCGGCGAGAATCAATTTTCAGCTTTTAAATAATTTTACAGTAGTGTTAAAGGTTTTGGGGTGTTACCATTGCATTTTCCGTAGTTAAAAAGGTAAATCTCATATTTATGTATATACTAGAATTTAACCATTAACTCTTTACCTAACATGAAAAACAGACGACACTTACAAACAAAATTTTTGAATAACTAACTTTTTTCCATTTTTTGTCTCAAAAACATAGGTTATGACCCCTCATTGGGACGAGCTCGACGAGCTCGTTCCAAAGAGGGGTAATAACCTATGTTTTTGAGACAAGAAATGAAAATATAATGAAAATTAATTGGCGATTTTTGAGAATGGCGCTGACCTGTTTGGGCCGTTACGTTGGGTAAAGGGTTAAAGGCCTAGTTCCAATTAAGGTGAGGTTTTCGTCTCTGTCTATTGTACATGTTCCATGGCCTGTGGGGGTCTTGCTGATGGACGTTATAGTACTTTGGCAGTGGTTTTAAGTGAAGTCCTGAATACTAGTTACTTGACACCATTGCTCAGTCAACAAAAGTGTTTCTTGATGACGCGGGAGCAAAACAATAAGTGAAATTCCCAGGTCTTTAAGGGTAATTATCACAAACTACGAAAAGAATCAAATGAACATTTTGTAAGAATCCAAGTTGATTCATATTGTTTGTTTTGTTTTGTTTTTTTGTTTGTTTTTTTTTTTTTTTTTTGCGGGGGGGGGGGGGGTGCGAGAATCATTTGCTATTCTCGGTTTGGTTTCTCTCATGCATTTTAAGCTCTGTTTTACATTGTATCACAATTCATCCAAGCTCCCAGGTCACCAGCCAAATTTTGGAAGGAATCTGACTCTATTATGGGCTGCTTGTTTACTCACGTATCGCGGAGTTTGCGCCTAGACTATCGTTGATGTAATGTGATATCCTTCTGCTCACACAATATAGATATTCTTTCATGTTCCAGTTATAAATATATTCCAGTCAATAAGTGTTAAATTCGCCTTGAAAATATCAACATAGTAACATAATTGGTGGAACAACGTGCCGTGATAAAAAAAATACAGCTGTGGTGAGTTTTAATTCATAATATTTTAGGAAACAAACATGTTTAACTGAATGTGTGTTAGAAGCCACCACCAGGGCTTTACAAAAATGAGGGTACAAGAACAAAAGCCAACATTTTCCTTGCTCATGCTTCCTATTCAGTCAAATGCAAATAATATTTTGTTTATATAAGTTTGTTCTATTACAAGTGATTGGAGAGAGCCTGTTATAATTACATTCCTTAACTCTTTAAACTACTTTTTACCAAACAACAAAGCAGAAAGACGAAATAAAACATGTACGAACGAACGAGGCTTAAAACCACTCTCACGCAAAAGACAAAGCGCACAACTCTGATTTTTAATTTTCACAACTTTAAAAATGGAAACGAGTATCTTAGTAACGGGCTTAATGCCACAGTTGGAAAATGTCACCAAAGAAACAGCAGTGGAGTTGATCACTGCGAGAGGCGCTAAAAGTTAAAAACCCGCCGAAACACCCCCCGAATTACATTCTGTCAACTGTGCTCTAGCGTAAATGCGGGTCAAAGTTCGACCAAATGTATTCATTGGAAAATAAATTACATTTGGTCATGACGTTTTCACCCAGCTGACCAATGGGAATTGCGTATTTGGACCCAAAACGTATAACTACATTAACAATGTAATTAATCTGTAATAAAAAATATTTTGAATAACTATTTAGACCACCAAAAAAATCTAGCCCTCAACCAGTTAATAGTATTGGTGGTGTTATTAAAGATTCACTTAAATCAAGTCTCGATTTAGAAACATTTCTTGTGTTGCTTCTAAGAAAATGAACGTTTATAGTATTTTCGATAATAAATCGTATGGAATATTTCAGTTGGTCGGAAAAGTGAATCTAAATGCAGGCGATTGACAGTTTACTATCGACACTGGTTCCAGACCATAACAGCGTCGAATTCCTTCATAATTTCATTGACAGATTAAGATCTTGAATTCAACCATAAAATTGAATGCGTTTCATATTATCCCGCCGACTGTTGACAGAGATGAATGTAAATACTGAAAACTGGAAACGTTTTCTCCAAAAGTAGGCACTTGTTGGGAATACATCGCTGTGCTTAACATTGGCTATCAAACTTGTTCAAAATTATGGGAATTGCAGAATTCGGTTTGTGATCTCCTGTCAAATTAAAACATTTTTGTATAAAAGTATCACCGAATAATTCAGTTTAAAAAATATATCATTTTACTTTTCCCACCTGCGGCAACCGCGTTGTTCCTTGGGCAAGACACTTCATCTCCATTGCCCGCGTGGGGGCACGATGACGCCGTGTACTAAGGCGTACTGCACGTCGATGGTGCGCATGTCTTCAACCAATCTAACCCTGCCTGTGCTGCTGTGCGGAGTTACGATGTTGGGGAGCTGGCAGCTGCTCGTCGTTGCTCGGTGGTTCTCTCCGGGTGCTCCGGCTTCCTCCACCCGTAAAACTGTCGCGGTCATGATTAGCCATTGTGCATAAATATGTGACCTTAAACACCAATAAATAAATAAATAAATGAATCATTTTACTTTAAACGGCTATCATCCGCTTGTTCAGCGCTCTTATTCTGCCGATGATAATGATTGGTGTGGTCTTAGTGTCTTCGTTAACCCTTTACCTAACGTGAAAAGCAGACGACACTTGCAAAAAATATTCTTGAATAACTAATTTTTTTCATTTTTTGTCTCAAAAACATAGGTTATGACCCCTCGTTGGAACGAGCTCGACGAGCTCGTTCCAACGAGGGGTCATAACCTATGTTTTTGAGACAAAAAATGAAAAAATAATGTCAATCAATTGGCGATTTTTGAGAATAGCGCTGGCCGGTTTTGGCCGTTACGTTGGGTAAAGGGTTAAAAATTCTATACCGTCGTTCAAAATAGGTACGACTGATGGATTGTCCTTCCCCATATCTTTGAGTTGCTTTTCATAAGACATACTAGAAAATACAACTCAAATGCAGGAATTATTAACCGACTGAATACCGCTCTGAAAGCCGATTTCGACCTGTTTTGATCTCAGTATTCAAATCTACTATATAAAATCGATACTCAAAAGAAACAACTGACCAAACTTCAACACACATCTACTAAATGTTAATCAGTACTAAAACTAGCCTATATTTTAAAGATTCTGTTCAGTACTATATTCACCCTATGATATCCAAACTGACGAGAGTAACTAGTTAATTGGTCACCTACAATTAATCATATATTTTGTAACAAACTAAACCCCAACACTTCTGGAGTAAAATAATACAGAAAGCTATCATTGCCAACATTTTACAAAGAACATCTGAAAAAAACACCCTAACAAGGACACATGCTAATCTGCAGGAATCTTCACCGCAGGAAATATGAATATATTAAACACCTGCTATTCCAATCCGGCTATTTGAATCAGACTCCATCTTTGCTTTCCGGGAGAAGTGGGTGGGAGGGGAGTATTTTATCGGCAGTTATGAAAAGTTTGTATCAATTCTTTACACGAGGCTTGGTCAAGCCTTTCCACTGAAGATAATAGTGTCCATTGAAATATATAACAGGAGAACCCATGGAAGACTTTTGGTCTTTCGCAGACATCTTTAAACAAGCATAAACTACTCAAAACTGTATTGACGGAATTACAGTACGACCGAAATGAACTGGTCACTTTCCATAGATGGACAATCTTTCCATGGACTCAATAATATTAGATTACAAACAATAATTACAGAAATAATTATCAAAAATGTAATTAATGAAGCACCGGGTACAACCCAGTGCTTTATTAATTGAAATCTTCCTGATGATGATTTTATTACCTGGTAAATGCATGCGTGGACATTACTGCGCACGCGTGGATTACGACCAATCCATAGTGACTTTACTGAAACTAAAGTATGTTGTACGTATTCAGTTTATATTTCCATAAACACCTTGGTCTGAATTTTCAGGACTCGGGGTCATGGAATATACATGTAGATTGTATTATCAACAAAGTTAACCCAATGGTGAACTTCTTCGCTGTTTAAAATACAGATTGTCCAGAACAGCATTGGAACTTTGTACGGCAATTTCATTTGACCCCCTTTTTGACTATGTTGACATAATCTGGAATAACTGTGCAAACACTAAACTAGATTTACTGAAAAACTTACCACTTGTTGTTCTTCATATAAAAAACGGTATGCCAAGATTTACCAATCATTATCGCATCTATGCTGAAACGGGATTCATTACTCTTCAAGAACGTAGAAGACGGCACAAAATAATCACTCTACATAGAATAATATCGGGAAATGCAGCACTCTATCTGGCGACGTTGATCCCACGCCCAGTGTCTGAAGTAACAACTTACCTGAAACGCCCCTCCAGTAATTTTCATGAAATATATTGCCGAAATAAACTCTATGCTGAAACATTTTTACCTTCGGCGAGTTGTTCCAAAGTATTACTCCGTAGGTGATAGAAATGATAGATTCGCCACTGTAAACTACGAAATAGATGTCGTAATCTGAATGGCCACAATTCTGAACGATTCTTAGTGAATGATCCAAAATGTTCATGCGAACTTTCTCATGAAGATTCAGGGAATTACGTCATATTCTGCACCATTTAGAGTACACAGTGGCATACACTGTTAAAAAAAAAACGATATCGAAATACTTTGGAAGTCACCGACAGAATGCCTGATCCAGAGAATTGTAAAATATTTCAATCTGTTCAAAATGTAAATGTTATTGCGGAAACAGATAGATTTGCTTGAGAATCCATCTACCATGTAGACCAATAGACAATGATATCTTTGGAATAATACATGGTGTGTATACTGCCAATTCTGGCCTGTGCGATTGATGTCTCAGTGAATCAATTGTGGATCAACTGTGAATCAGAGCTCGTCGTATTCGACAATGTGACTACAGTTCAACATCTTTCACACGTTACTACTCAAAAGTTAATTCCACTTACAATGGGTTTATTGTAACAACTCCATATATCTTTGCTATGGCTTGTTCAGTGCTATTATCTGACACACTGCGCGGGAGGAGCTGCTTAAGCTCAATCTGGCGGTGTGTCACATGACAGCATATAGCATCAGCCTAATATTTGAAGAAATGCGTTATGCGCTTTGTGGGTCGGTTCATCCGCGCATTGAGACAGATAACCAGAGATGAAATTTCATAATTGGAGAATGTTGGTTGCGTGGTGGAATATAATGAGTTGGGTGTGGACTGAGAAAGTTGGAAATGGTAGCCTAGACGTCATGAAGATTGAGCACTCCATTTCTACCAGGGTATATTTCTATTGCACTTTTGGAAAAGTAATATTCCAACACTTAGAAGTCCATTACCTCTCTTGTACGTGGAGCCAGATGAAGCATTAACCCTTTACCCAACGAATCGCCCGCATCCGCCCGCGTAATATGCAAATTCAGCAGTTGAAAAAATATTATTTTTCAAAAAATTTCAACAAAACCATATCATGTGACCCCTCGTTTGAACGAGCTCGTTCCAACGAGGGGTCACATGATATGGCTTTGTTGAATTTTTTTTTGAAAAATTTAAAAAAAATGATATTTAAAATAATAAATTTTGATATCGTCTGCGTTGGGTAAAGCATTAAGAGCGTAAATAGTCCAAAACTCTTTTGTACTTCATTCGCTAGGAAATCCACTATGACGTCACTCGTGCACTGTGCTTACTCCTGTACCATTGTTTGTAGAACACAGTAAGTATTTATATGTAATGGTGAGGTATTTATATAGACATTAGCGTGTTTACTGAACCTTTTCAAGCGAATAAAATATTTTTTTAAAAAAAATTCCAAAAGCTAATTACAGTAATAATCATCAAATATTTAATTAATGAAGCTAATTATGATTTTTGTTATAAGCTAGTCTGTGAATTATCGCAAATTATCTAAAAGATATTTCTCAATATCCATCGACTCGATAGATTTCGATAAATATCGCTCAGTAGCTTCTTAAATGACGTCACGCTTCGGCTTTGAAGGGACGATCAGCTGATCTTTGTTATTGTTTTATATTGTACGCGTTTCGGGTCGAATTGGGCTAAATATTGTGCAATAAAATATTTTGTAGCATATAATAAAAAAAATCTACTCAACTTTAGTCAGTATCGGGAATTATCTCATGAGTGTGGACCTGAAATTTTTATTTTCACGAGCGCTTGCGCGAGTGAAAAAAAAAAATTTTCAGGGCAACACGATGAATTTTGTCAGTTGCTTCCTAAGTACACAGAACGACACACGTGTGTGAATTGGTTAATCGATATGGCACGAGTGCCAGTTTGGAAGGATAAAACGAGAGGCCGTGGGCCTCGCGTTTTATCCTTCCGTGATGGCACACGATCCATATCAATTAACTCATTCCCACACGCGTATCGTGCGGTGTGCATTAAACGCCTTCGCATCTATAAAAACATTTATTAGAAGTTTAGCAGTTCATGTGACAACTATCAACAGAACACATTTTATCGCCAACCAAACTTGCGAGTAACCCGTGTTACTATATCGACCTCTGAGTTCCAATGTGTTCTATGTGCCTACTGGCACATAGAACACATTGGAACTCAGGGAACGATTTTCAGCTATCACTAGCGAGTCAAACTGTAATTACGTTGCATGATTTGTAGAAAATTCCATTTGAAATTTCACTTCTATTTAAAATAGTCCGTCAACGATTTCCGTTCCTCACATATGTGAGGAACAAATTTTCATTTTCTGCATGGATTTCGTGTTGCTGTAGACGGGGATCACATAGAACAGACGCGTAATAAATGACGTTACGCTTCGGTGCATGACGTCACCTTTGGGCGCCGCCTTGAAGGAACGATCGTCACTGCCCACGCGTGGATTTCGACCAGTCCATCGCGGCTATACTGTATTACAGACAACTAAGGCCCCCAAAATGAGTTTTGATTCTCAGAGAATTTTTTCTTCAAATCAGGGAGGGGGAAGATAGTATTTTTATTTTTTATTACCGCCGGAAAAATTACTTATAAGGAACGCGATCCAGCCCGAGTGTGATATGTTATATTTACCCCATATTATTTATTTATTTATTTATTTATTTATTGGTGTTTAAGGTCACATACTTATGCACAATGGCTAATCGTGACCGTGACAGTTTTACGGGTGGAGGAAGCCGGAGTACACGGAGAGAACCACCGAGCAACGACGAGCAGCTGTCAGCTCTCCAACATCGTAACTCTGAACTCTGCACCGCAGCACAGGCAGGGTTAGATTGGTTGAAGACATGCGCACCATCGACGTGCAGTACGCCTCAGTACACAGCGTCATCGTGCCCCCATGTAGGCAATTGGGGTGAAGTGTCTTGCCCAAGGACACAACGCGGTTGCCGCAGGTGGGATTCGAACCGAGGACCTCTCGGCTTGCAGCCTGCACCTCTACCAACTGGGCCACCGCGCCCCCATATTTACCCCATAAATGGACGCTTATTCGGACAATAAATGTCTTGAATAATTTTTTTTTTTTTGCTTTATTCGCATAGTAGCAGCTGCTAGTAGGGTGATACATTTTCCCGAAAGATTTAACACTGAAAGAATTTATTTCTAAGGTAGAGACGGACTTGTTGACCTCTGACCTCTAAAGCATTCGTGTTGTCAAAATCTGTTATCCGTTTGTGGGAGACATAATGAACCAACGTTTATCAAACGTTGACCGTCGTTGAAATGTTTAGTTCTAGAATACATGACACACTTCAACTCTATCTAACAATAAAACTGACAAAATTTAACAAAGAAAACACAAAGCAAATCAATTGAAACGAAGCGTTGAAAAGTATACAAGTTCGATTGTGAACGGCGGGGACATGATAAGTGAATTTTCATTTTCTAAATTAGGAAAGTGTAAAGAAACAAATGTAAGTGTCGTCTGCTTTGTTTATAAAACTCAAGTTGAATCGACGGCGACAAAAACAACAATAAACAACGAAAATGAGAAAGATAAACAATGTTCATTTAATAAAATGTTTTTGCAACTTTAGTTCAAGTTTGTTGGGGAATTATTTTTAGACAGAAATGTATAACTGCGCCTTGTTTATTTTGGCAGTTTTGTTTGTCGATAGAATTGGACCAATGTACTCTTCACCACTTCTCGCGGTGTTTTGTAGCGAGTAACAGCACCATTTCGCCTCGATTGCCTTGCAAATGATTGATGGGATAAACAGAATAAACGTATAGTGTTTTCAAGTAAAAATATTATTCTACTCGTAGGATTATGAATGAAACCGACGTCGAGTGGAATAAAGTTTTCACCTGAAAACACTATGCATTTTATTCTATATATAGTTCAGCGATCAGAAGGTAGCGGCTACACCACGTTGCGGGAAAGTCGCTACGTCCAGATCACTGAACTGATGTTAAAATGATATGCATTGCTTTATTCTCGATATTTTACTGCGAAGCAGGAGAAGTATAATACCATACAAAACGTCGAACTCACTGGCCAAATCCTTCATACGAGGACAATGCATGTATATGCATTGTTAGAAATATACCCCAAACAGTGACATTTTCACTCGGAGGTGTGTACTCATGAACACACGTGTTCGTTTCTTTCAGTTCTACGATTTCGTATTTTTGGTAGCTGTGGAATATTTTACTCAAATTTTTCAGCAACAGTCAATTACACTATCTCTCTTTGTGGCTATATTCCAAGATAAATCATTATCGAAATCGACTCCTTCGTGAAAAGATTCATACATCTTAGCTCCAAATCCCGTTAAAATTGATCCAGGAATTCGGGACTTTACGCATTTATGGTTCCTATTGCGTTGCACAACCAACGGTGATATTTGAAAAATGCCAATAAGATGCACCAACGCACAGCAAATAAAACAAGTAACATAGCTATAACTCCTCAATTTTCTACCCCCACTGCATGTGTAACATACGTGTGTCTCGGGTGAGATAGCAGGGAGAGACAGATGTATCCCACCCCACCCACGTGACGTTATACATTTCTAACGTTATTATGACGTTATACTTATCGTATCAGGTTTTTGCTACCAACTAATTCATATTGACGTCATCGGAATGCAGTATGGTCAAAGTTCGATGCTCTAAAACTCGTCAATCCTCAAGCTGCCACCGTTCCTAATCGATTTCATGGTATATACCTTTGGTATATACATAACTTGTGCATGCTCTTTCCAATGGTGTCATCAGTTTCTCAAAACAAGGAAAACAAAATGAGATTGAATCAGCACGTGACTCCCGATTACCTCTGGCTAACGTAACGTAAACTCCCATTACGAACAACTTCTTTATAAGTCCGATATGTGTTAATGAAGTCCTACATGTGGTTAATTCCCTCAGATTTAAAACAAGCTGAGACTGGAATGATATAAGTTCGGAAACTTTTAAAAAAGACAATAGACCTAATAGACGATCCTTTAACACATGCTTTTAATTGTTCAATTGCGGAGGGAATATTCCCAAGCAAAATGAAAATTTCCAAAGTAATTGCGATTTTAAAATCAGGTGGTGAACACACCTTTACAAACGACAGGCCTATTAGCTTGCTGCCAACTTTCTCAAAGGTCCTTGAAAAACTTATGTCAACAAGATTAATAAATGTTTTTGACCATTTCGGTGTTTTGAATCCTAATCAATAAGGTTTTTGGAAGAGAACATAGCACTATCCACCTAATGCTGCATCTGCTAAAACACATTGAACTGGAAAACAATACGGGGTCAGTAAAGAAAACACACTGGCTGTCTTCTTGGATCTATCGAAGGCCTTTGACATATCACAGCCTGACATCTTATTAAGTAAACTGAATATGGTATAAGAGGAGGGGGCGCGGTGGCGTTGCGGTAACCGGTTCTCGTCACATCACCGAAGTTAAGCAACGTCGAGCCTGGTTAGTTCTCGGATGGATGACCGTCTGAGCGATCGATTCAGACTCCCGCGTTGTGTCCTTGGGCAAGGCACTTAACCCCGATTCCCCATATTGGGCACGATGACGCCGTGTACTGAGGGGTACTGCACGTCGATGGTGCGCATGTCTTCAACCAATCTAACCCTGCCTGTGCTGCAATGCGGAATTACGATGTTGAGGAGCTGGCAGCTGCCCGTCGTTGCTCCGTGGTTCTCTAAGGGTACCCAGGCTTCCTCCACCCGTAAAACTGTCACGGTAATGATTGGCCATTGTGCATAAGTATGTGACCTTAATCACAAACAATTAATTAATATAGTATAAGAGGATTAGCGAACGCCATGTTCAAAAGCTACTTGTCTGGTAGACAACACTATGTTAGCTATAATGATAGCAGATCGGAAATGGCTGAAATAACACGTGGTATCCCTCATGGATCAGCTCTTGGCCCAAAACCTTTTTGCTTTCTATCAACAACATTTCTGAAGCATCTTCATTGTATCTCCTCTTGTTTGCCAATGATACGACAGCGTACTCATCGGGTCCCGGCGCTTGCATACTGACCAGCTTTATAAATAAAGAACTCGAAAAGATCTTTGATTGGTGAAGTCCGAACAAGTTAGCCCTAAATGGCAGAAAAAAAACAATTATATTTTATTCACCTCAACCAAAAGTAACAGATAAAGACCAGTTGAACCAAATATCTTTATAAACAATGAGAAAATAAGTACTCTAGGGTGAAAAGAACTGAAAAAGCGATTAAATTTCTAGGAATACATATTGATGAAAATTTAACATATAAGGACCATGTAAATAAACTTTATTCTAAAATTGCATATGCAAATTTTGCCCTAAATAAGGTGGTGAAGATTGTTTTTCCGACGGATGTCATGAGAACACTCTGCCACGCACTAATGCATAGTCACCTGGTATATAGATTTCATATCTGGATAAACTCGAAGGCAGTGAATAATGTCTTGTTGCTGCAAAAACGTTCTATGCGCATAATACCCTGCAAACGCTATAATGCCCACACGGATCCACTGTTCTTAAAATGCAGAATATTGAAAGTGGACGATTTATTTAAACTCCATGCGAACCGATTTGTTTTTGACTTTCTCAACGGTAACCTCCCTCGATCTTTCGAAAATTTCTTCGGTCTCGCCAGCAATCGATCAACTAGGAACAGTAGACAAAGTTGTCTACTAACAGATGAACGAACAAGAACTAAAGACTTAGACATGTTCCCAAATTATGCTTATCCAAAATTATGGAACGACCTAAACTGTGAACTACGTGCGATGATCAGAAACTTGTTAAAAAAAATTATGATGAATAAAATACTCGCTTCATATTCGGATACTGTATAATGTAATAATGCGTATTATCTACACTGTAACCCATAAGTTAACCCTTAGGATCATAATTACTACATATCTTATAGATTACATCTTGCATTAACTCAAGTCTGGTATTCTCGTCATATCGCATTTTACGCCTCCCACCGACTCCCTCCAGCTTGAAATATATTTTATATTTCGGTACATAAAATTGTTTTGTTTTCTCTAAATAACCGCCGACGTTCAAAAATAGGATGACTAAAGCGTGAGGTGGGATGAATTTGTTGACACTGAGCCATCTGATTCCGATCGTAAAGATATTTTGTTAAATTTACTTATACGTGGATGATGTATTCAAAATTAATGATTGCCTGAGTGTGTGTCAAATGCATCTTTGTTTTTGTAGGAGATGACAGGTAGACAGCCAATCTGACTATGTCATCCCCTGAGGGTATACATATTTATGTCAATACGTGTTCTATAATTTTGTACCTTGTTTTCTGTGTTGCATGATGTATTATGTGTACCCCTAATAAATTATCTATCTATTCAAGGCTCAAGAGAACGTCTTTCCCAAACTGCTATAAAACATTATACACGAAATAGTAGTACCTCTGACACAGAGTACATATATTTCCGTTTCATCTGGAATTGCATTACACAAGACGAAAGTAGAAACAATCACACATTTTCTTTTAAACTGTGAATAAACATTCATTTGATCATTATTATCCTATAAGTATTCTTCTTCATTTTCTAAAATTCTTGACAAATTAATACAAAAATGCCAAGTAAGAGAGTGGTGGCTGAGCGGATAAGTGCGCTGGTATCTCATGCCAAAGCAGGAACCGATCCTCGGTCGAGGAAAGTTCCCGGGGTGTCCAAACACTCTCTGTCAGCATCAACTGTGGGGGTTGATGCTTGTCAGCATCACTTGTGTAGTTGATGCTGTCGTAGTGTCCCGTCCTATCGGATGGGGGCGTAAAACTGCTGCCCTCTGTGCCAAGAAAGACACACACCATACAGGCTAAATATGCCACCATAGTATTCGAGAAGAGCGAGGTCATGGAGTTTTCGCATACACGCGCCATTAGGTCAAGAAGAGGCGTTAATGTAAATTGCATAACTTGCTTGCCAATCCTTCTAACACTAATAAGCTTTAAAAAGGCCACGAAATGTCTTGGACGAAAACAGTGTCGTTTGAAACTGACAGTTCGGTCTCCGAACAAGACATTCTCCCTTTCAGCCAATAACGCATCTGATCAGTGGCGTTTCCATAATGAATAATAGAACAATTAACGACTGCACATTCTCCATATATTATATTTTTTTCAAGTTAATTTATACAGGGACGTGACGACAGGGGTGTGTGGGGATTGCCCCCCCCCCCCCCCCCATTGTGCCCGAAATTTTCCGTAGTTGGAAATTCGGAGGGCAAGTCAAGAGTAGTTGGAAATTTCATCTATCTGGAGTTTAGAGCTTCTTTAGTGATGGTGATTCCTCCTTTACTTCCCAAAATTCCAACTCTGTTTCAAATTGTCAAATATTTTAACTGTTACTATTTATAACTACAATGTACGTAATATAGAACTCCATAAGTATGCATGATGTCAGTCGGTACGAGATTTCAATAGTGCGTTTACTTTTCGTAATAAAAAAATAAAAAAAAATGCTCTTCAAGAAAATTGCATCATGTAAAATCGTTATCCTGAGTTTATTCCATCATTCACAGTTACAAAATGATGAAACATCAAAAATTGATCGCTCCTGCATAAGATCTGATTCAGTGTTAGGATAGTGTGAATTACGCAAAGTTCTCAGCTTGAGCATTTGTTTAGCACATATTCAATTCCCAGAATAATACCAAATAATAATAACAACCTGATAATTTTATCATAAATGTGTTGGCAGTTCAGTTACGAGAATAAATTTTATGCCACTTTTCATGGCTTCATTTTCAAAATATTTCTCGGTAGTGAATTTCCAACTTGGGGAGGGACCGGGAGCGGGTTCCCCTTCCCAGTCCATCCCTCTGGTTGAAAAATCACTACCATACACCCCCAATCGGAAACCTCTAGCCACGACCCTGGTTTTATACTGTTAACAAAAACTCTCGATGAAACTGGAATGCTATGGCGTTAGGAGATTAGCAAATTCGTGGTTTAGTATCTACCTCTCTGGGAAATCACAATATGTATAGTTCACGAAAACACTCTCGATCTACTCAATAAGATAACGAGTCTTCCCCAGTGTCCTCTGCTTTGTCCACTTTTGTTTGTTCTTTGTTATCAACAGCAGTTGTTAGTTGAAAGACATGAATGTTTTATCCTTTGTGGATACACACAAAGGAACAATATTGACCTCCTAACAGAAAGATGAAACAACGAATTATCTATTTTAATGATTGGTGGTAGGTAAATAGGTTAGCATTAAATGCAACAAAATTAAAAGTAATGCCTATTCACCTTCAAAATGACAATTACAGTTATACTCAAATTTAATCACTTAATACTAATGTGAAATAGCAGGCGATGATTGTCACTACAAATTCATAAAATTTCGAAGTAGTAACATGGACGAGAATCTGAAATTTAAACAACTGCTAACCTCTCTGCCAAGAAAGATACACGCCGTACAGGCTAGATATCCTGTCATAGTATTGGAGAAGAGCGATGTCATGGAGTTTCCACATACCTGCGCCATTGGGTCAAGAAGAGGCGTTAATATAAGTTGCATAACTTGCTTGCCAATCCTTGTAACACTAATAGCCTTTAAAAAGACTACGAAATGTCTTATACGAAAACAGATGACACTTGCAAAAAAAAATCATGAATAAGTATTATTTTCATTTTTTTTGTCTCAAAAACATAGGTTATGACCCCTCATTGGGACGACCTCGACGAGCTAATTGTAATGATGGGGTCATAACCTATGTTTTAGAGACAAAAAAATGAAAAAAAGTAATGAAAATTAATTGGCGAGTTTTGAGAATATCGCTGGCCGTTTTTGGACGTTACGTTAGGTAAAGGGTTTAAATAATATAATTATCGTTAATAATGAAAAGCAATAAACAGAGTAATCGCTTGACTGGGCTGGTTACGTGAAATAATTCATTCGAGGCGAGGGATAATTCATTCGAGGCGAGGGACTATATTGTAAAACACTCGCGCACGAGTGTTTTACAATATATTCCCTCGCCTCGAATGAATTATTTCACGTAACCAGTCCAGTCAAGCTGTAACTCTCTATTTAATGCCTGGTGGTAAGTAAATAGGTTGTCATTAAATGCAACAAAAATGAAAGTCATGCCTATCTATCTTCAAAATGACAATTACAGTTAAACTCAAATTTCAGTATTTAATACTAATGTAATATAGCAGGCGATGATCGTCACTACAAATTAATATTGCAGTAGTGACATGGACGAGAATCTGAAATGTAATCAACATCTAACGCAATCGGCACGACATTCTCCATGACAGGGCAGTTTATATATAGAATAGAGGAAGAAAAATCTGTCTCTCAACACATTACAAATGTTATATTTCACTCTCATTCAAAGTTATTTAATTTATAGAATTCAGATGTGGAGCAACATTTCAGGTACTAAACACATATTGTAATTTTCAAAAACAGCTTTTGCATATCACAGCGAGCAAATAGCTCAATCCACATACAGAGACCCTCTTTTCTATTTTTCTTTTTTATGTTATTTTTATATCTGATTATATATATTTATATTTCATTGTATAAAATATTAGTCAGTAACACCTTGGAGACCTATTTTAGTCATTTAATCACGAGCTTTCGGCTTTCAAAGCCTTCATCAGTTGACAGCCTAACAACAATGAGACAAAATAAACCAGTACTATAAAAGTTAAGTACGTACGTAAACAATGACGTTAAGCATACTAGAACGTCAAGATAAACAACTGCAAGCCTACGGGCGCTATAGGGAGAACAAATGGAAGTACGAATGGAATATCCTCAATACCCCGAAATGTACCCCCACCCCCAACCCAAACACCCACCTCCACCCACCATTCGCAACTACAAGTTGTGAATGATAAATGGAGGAGGGTGGTGGGGGGGGGGTGGGGGGTGGACTAAACTAAGTAACCGGGTGGGTATAAGAATTAGAGTATGACACCAGGGCGTGACAGCTGGACGACATATAGGATGATTACAATCCTAATTCTAAAGACACGGCAAGACTGCCCCACCTCCGCCACCCCAAGATAACATAAGGTAAATACTAACAGAATCCTAATCAAAACTAACCCCAACACATCCCACCCAACCGCCCTCATCACCCCCCACAACTCCAATATAAACTACTAAGTACAGTAAACACTAAAACGACGAAGCTATAATAAGACAATAAAACCTAGACGACTGTAAGATGAATACTACCCAGACCCTAATAGGAACAAACCCCACCCCTACCCCCACCCCACCAATAACACCTAGGCGACATAAATAAGAGCAAACTGCCTAAACCCTAATGGAAACGTACCACCGCCTCCCCCGCCACACTCCAGCCGAGGGGGGGGGAAGTGGGGGGGGGGCGGTAGGCTCCCTCCCCGCAACGCTCCATGTACCAACAGGAGTATATACATAAAGTTGGGAGATGTGGGGAGTGATGAGGGCGGTTGGGTGGGATGTGTTGGCGTTAGTTTTGATTGGGATTCTGTTAGTATTTACCTTATGTTATCTTGGGGTGGCGGAGGTGGGGCAGTCTTGCCGTGTCTTTAGAATTAGGATTGTAATCATCCTATATGTCGTCCAGCTGTCACGCCCTGGTGTTATACTCTAATTCTTATACCCACCCGGTTACTTAGTTTAGTCCACCTCCCCCCCCCCCACCACCACCCTCCTCCATTTATCATTCACAACTTGTAGTTGCGAATGGTGGGTGGAGGTGGGTGTTGGGGTTGGGGTGGGGATACATTTCGGGGTATTGAGGATATTCCATTCGTACTTCCATATGTTCTCCCTATAGCGCACGTAGGCTTGCAGTTGTTTATCTTGACGTTCTAGTATGCTTAACGTCATTGTTTACCTACGTACTTAACTTTTATAGTACTGGTTTATTTTGTCTCATTGTTGTTCGGCTGTCATCTGATGAAGGCTTTGAAAGCCGAAAGCTCGTGATTAAATGACTAAAATAGGTCTCCAAGGTGTTACTTACTAATATTTTATACGTCAACCAGACCTACACGGCTACTTATCTATTATTTCATTGTATATTTATTTTTATTATCCATGCCTAAATTATGTTGCAGATGAAAAGGTATTGCAAGTGTGAATACAGATATTTTCCATTCGACAAGTTCCCGTCTTACGTGAAAAACCTAAAAGAATATAGATGGAAGCCAATTCTTGTCCAGGTGAGATATTGAGTCGAGATGTGTTACCCCTAATACGTCGGTTGTTGTTGTCGGCGATGCAGTTGTTGCATTTCTTTTCTTTTTCATTGTTGTGGTTGTTTTTGCTATTGTTGCTTCTTTTTAAGTTTTTCATTGTTGTTGTTCTTTCTCTCTATGTTGTAATACAATTACCCAACTGAAACATTTTTCACCAAAACGTTGCACAATTTTACTATTATTCGCCGTAAATCTGGGGCGTAATTCGTTCTTTCTAATTTCCCACCTCCTAAACTTACCATATAGGTGAAGCTCCGAATGGTGACAAAATCAGACTGAAACGTTCAGGAAAATGAGCTGCGTAGAGCTCACTAACACTATTATTTACAAATAATTTAGAGAGCCATATTGTCCATTAGGCATGTACCCAATACACACAATATCAAAAACTGTTATTTTAATTGGTTTTAATTGAACTTTTTCAAAACATTTTTAAAAAAGCATATCCTGTGACCACCTCATTGGAACGAGCTCAATTAGATCGTTCCAGTGGGTGGCCACATTGTATGGATTTGTTGAATTTTTAAAAATATTTTTATCAATTGCTCAATATCTAAATTAAGCGGATGGATGCGGACGATTCGTTAGGTAAAGGGTTAAACATTTACTGCTTAACTGTGTTTGAGTTCGACTGTCTTATGTGGGCTTGGTTGGGTGGACGATCCAGTCTGGTTTATTCCCAACAAACGAACCCCAACAAGACGAATGTCGAAAATGGTCATCCCAACGAGACGAATCCCAGCAAAACGAATTTAATTAAAATGACCGTATAACCCATTTATTTTGAGGTTTTGGGCAAAAATAATGTACACGAGAAGGATGTTTTGAAGTAGAATTTCATTTTTCAAGAAAAAACCCCCATGTATTTGAGATAGTATATTTATTATAAACCAGCTCGAAAGAAGCAATAAATTTACATTTTGTGTCACATAATACAACACTTTTTTTCCATTTGTACGTTAATTATACAATAACAAGATTTTCGAGGGCGTTGGGCTCCATTATCGGACCGCTATCAGTGATTAGCAGCCCACGCTAATGACCGTGGGGCTGATAATCACCGATAGCGGTCCGATAATGGAGCCAAACGCCCAAGAAAATCTTATTATTATTATTACTATCAATACCACTCTGCGGTACTTTGCATTCAGACACAGTAGTATCAGTAGGATTGCTGGGGTTACCCGTTAAATATTCACAAAAAAATTAACAGTAACAACATTTATTAAAGATAAATTTACAAAGTCTCCTTGACCATTCGTCCCCTGAGTTCCAATGTGTTCTATGTACCAGTAGGCACATAGAAAATATTGGAACTCAGTGGACGCACTGTCGTCAGCTATTTCAGTTATACTTGTTTATGTTATAGTTTATCCTGCAGTTATTATAAAGGACGAAGGCGCCGGAGGCGCCCGAGTTGAGACGAGGCGAAGCCGACGTCGAAACTCGTGAGTCCTTTATACTAATTTCACACTTTTTTTAACGTTGGAAGTAGTTAACGAGATGAGACTTCACGAGAATGACTCTGGCTGATTAATCTTTTAGGGATTTTTCCCAAAGGAACCGGGGTACAAATGAGGTTACATTTTTTGAAGGATACTCGGACGCTAGAACAAGTGATGGCTCTACACCATTGCTTTCACCCTCATTAGGTCAAGCGACCCTTAATATATTGGGTGAGGGGGGGGGGGGGGAGATGAGGCTAATGGGTCACTGATTATGTCACGTGACGTCCATAGCAATTAAAGCACGCCCCTAGCAACGGGCAAACTACTGGGCCAATTTTGACCAATTTTGATACATGGACCCAACATGCATTGCAAACGAAAACAGACAGGTCAATGGTGTCGTCACGTGACTTCCCTAGCAACCAGAGCGTCCCCTTAGCAACGGGCTAACTACTGGGCCGATTTTTACCAAATTCGGTATACGGACCCAAAATGCATTGCAAATAAAAACAGACAGATCAATGTTGACGCCTCGTGACTTCCCTAGCAACCAGAGCACGCCATTAGCAACGGGCTAACTACTGGGCCGATTTGGACCAAATTCGGTATACGGACCCAAAATGCATTGCAAATGAAAACAGACAGATCAATCATGACGTCACGTGATTTCCATAGCAACCAGAGCGCCCCCTTAGCAACGGGCTAACTACTGGGCCGATTTTGACCAAATTCGGTATACGGACCCAAAATACATTGCAAATGAGAACAGACAGATCAATGTTGACGTCACCTGACTTTCCTAGCAACCAGAGCGCCCCTTAGCAACGGGCTAACTACTGGGCCGATTTTTACCAAATTCGGTATACGGACCCAAAATGCATTGCAAATGAAAACAGACAGGTCAATGTTGATGTCACGCGACTTCCCCAGCAACGAGAGCGCCCCTTAGCAACGGGCCAACTACTAGGCCGATTTTGACCAAATTCGGTATACGGACCCAAAATGCATTGCTAATAAAAACAGGCAGGTCATTGTTGACGTCACGTCTTTTTTCCTCTTCCCTGACATGACCCAGAAGCACAGGATTAGCTGTTTCATAATTACTCGCAGAATTATCTGTTGTGATAACTACAAACAATACCGGTACGTAGGTATTTTTTTCAGTGAAATTAATATAAATGGCTCACTGAAATTGGCACATAAAGCTCTAGGCCTATTTAATTCAAACGACAAGTCTGTGTTGTCTTGTGAAGTGTGTAGGTCTGTGCTGGCTTGTGTAGTTTGTGTGTCTGCTGAGCAAATCGCCCAGAAACCTGGTCCGAATCGTCCACAAACATGGTCTGAATCGTCCTATAATCTGGTCCGACTCGGCCAGAAATATGGTCCGAATCGTCAATAGATCTGGGCCGAAACGTCCTTTATAAAAAATCTGGTCCGAATCGTACAGACACCATGTAACGAGTTAATTTTCTTACATTCGATGTGTACTCTGAGGTTATTGATAGAAAACCCCGATAGAACTGATCGTATTTACGGAAAATGCCATTCGTATTCAGAACGTTCAGTGCCGTTGGAAAAGCGAATGAAAAAAAAATCATGGTGTGGGTTTAAAGAAATCATCAAGACTATGTGATTTGCATACAAAATAATCTTTATATTTGCTCTTCATGTCATGTTTTTTTCTATAATTTCAGATGCATTCTTAGAAAAAAAAAATAGTTTATTCCCTTTCATTTTTGGCTTAACAATTGTCAGCAAAACTTTTGTTTCCAGAGCACTATAATGTTTTATGTTCCTCATGCACACGTTTCTGAAATCTCCATATTTACTGAAGAAAGATACTAAAAAAATGTTTAAAAAATAAATAAATAAAAGCCCCCATCTTCATTGTTTTCCACAATATATTGACCAAGCATCAAATATATTTTGATTTGTTTTCAAATTGATCTGTTTATGTTTAAATTAATTATTCCTCAGATTTTTCCTCAACATAATGTTTTACATGAAACTACATTTGTGATACTCAGTCTTATTATTTTAAAGATGGTCTTTTCAGTAAAACTGCATTGGCATATTATCATCGTCCTTTTTTTGCACAGCACTGCTGTATTTTCTTGTTTTACTTATATTGACGTCTGTCGTCTGCAAACTGTAAACATAAACAACGCTTCCGGAAGTAGGTCATGACGTCAGATTTGACTCCGGTCCCCGGTCGATAATGGCTATAAATAGCCATTATCGACCAGCTGGAAAATATACACGTCTATTTATAATTCTGTTTGGGCTTTCTTACCGTCTATGTAGAGTATTGTTAATGTGTTGGAAACGCACACAGAATTGATAATAATTATGATTAATGACATCTGCATCTCTCGTTCTACCATTATGCGATGACATGAGTGCCGGATTGACGAACGCATTCATACATCTTAGCGTTCTGTGTATTTATTATACGGCTATGTAATTTAACCACTAAATATCATTACTGTTTGACGATCTTTTCCTGGTCCCCGGAAAATCCACAGTGTAGAATTCGATTCCGTATCACTATAGTGTGCCGACTATTTACGGGTGTTTTCGAATTCGCATAATTAGCTGTTCTGGTCGCATGGAGTACTAAAACAGGTGCCTCGGACGGCGGTCCGGGTTTGTTTAAAGTTTCGTCTGCCAGCAAACATCACTTTGTTACGTATGCATGCGCATCGGTGGATTCTCCGGAAGTGTGTACCTGTTACAAAAATAAGTGTAATCAAAAATAGTTGTTTTTAACCTCAATCCAATTTACTAAAAAAACGTTGTGGAGGGGGGGGGGGGGGGTAATGCTGGCGTTGGCATGCGATGTTGAACTATAAGTCATATAATAAACCTTTTATCGCTATAGTGAAGTGATCTGGGTCGTCACATCACGTCTCGTTGAGGTCAGTTCACCGGATCAAACGAGCTGCCTCCTCAACGAGACGTGATACTACCACCCAGATCACTTCACTGCTAATATGATAATAATAATAATAATAATATGTAATAATAAATAATTACCTGAATTTGATAGAGCTTTACATGACAAGCCTCTAAATATTTAGAAGTGGGTTCAACGTAGCAAACCCGAACTCGTTGTTAAAACGAGACAGAGAAGGAACGTTTAAAAACTGCTGTTTTCATGGAAAATATATGGGATTATGGACTTTTTCTTGGATAACTTCGCCCTCTCTACCTGGCAGCACACGACATTTCCCGAGCTTCGAAGTTTCAGTGCAGCACACTAATAGTCTAGGGTATCACGATTTCTCGAGAAAAAGTTGGCGACACGCGTTCCATTTTGCCCCGTCCCAGTTGCTACTTTCCTGGAACCAGTGCGTCTAGCTTATTCGATATTAAAATTATCATTTAACGCCTCACTGGTGCCTGAGGAGTAGATTACTTTTTTTTAGAAATTTGCATCGCCTCTGACCATATAAATGTGTATAGTTTATAACCGGAGAAGATAATTCATCATTTGTTAGCCTTTTCAACTCAGATGGAGTAATTTAGGCCCGAGAAAATCCATGACTTACAAGGTTTCGATTTTTCATAATAATATATCATAATGATAATATTATTATAATAGCAAAACACCTCAAGGTGTAAAATCAACGATTCTATATTTCTCTGCCTATTCTCCTCAGCTTCAAACTTTATAATCAAAGAATTCAGTCTCCAGTTTCTCTCAGAAATGTTCCATCAGAATAAAATCAATAAACGTTAAATGATGTTGAAATCGCAAATGGATGTTACTTATTCCCAGTTCCTTATTCTAAACTCGTTATCTGTCACTGTCGCGTCGACATACGAAGTTTGGTCTCTGCCATTACTATGTTTATGACCGTGGACGTAGTACAAACAACTTCACGGTACTTTTCTCTTTATTGGAGATGTTTGCGTTTATCTGCGTTGTAACTCCCAACGTGTCTCGACAATTGTAAAAAAAACTTCGCAATGTGTCAGAACTGTCACTACCACGTCGACATGTGAGGTTTGGTCTCTGTAAGTGTTATGGCAATAGCTGTACGCGTGACACACGAACAGGGGGTACTTTTGGCGTTATTTGCGTTGTAACTCGCAAATGTTTGCGTCAATCACAAAGAAACTTGGCATGCTCGAGAAATGCTAAAAACAGACAGATCAATCATGACGTCACGTGATTTCCATAGCAACCAGAGCGCCCCCTTAGCAACGGGCTAACTACTGGGCCGATTTTGACCAAATTCGGTATACGGACCCAAAATACATTGCAAATGAAAACAGACAGATCAATGTTGACGTCACGTGACTTTCCTAGCAACCAAAGCGCCCCTTAGCAACGGGCTAACTACTGGGCCGATTTTTACCAAATTCGGTATACGGACCCAAAATGCATTGCAAATGAAAACAGACAGGTCAATGTTGATGTCACGCGACTTCCCCAGCAACGAGAGCGCCCCTTAGCAACGGGCCAACTACTAGGCCGATTTTGACCAAATTCGGTATACGGACCCAAAATGCATTGCTAATAAAAACAGGCAGGTCATTGTTGACGTCACGTCTTTTTTTCCTCTTCCCTGACATGACCCAGAAGCACAGGATTAGCTGTTTCATAATTACTCGCAGAATTATCTGTTGTGATAACTACAAACAATACCGGTACGTAGGTATTTTTTTCAGTGAAATTAATATAAATGGCTCACTGAAATTGGCACATAAAGCTCTAGGCCTATTTAATTCAAACGACAAGTCTGTGTTGTCTTGTTAAGTGTGTAGGTCTGTGCTGGCTTGTGTAGTTTGTGTGTCTGCTGAGCAAATCGCCCAGAAACCTGGTCCGAATCGTCCACAAACATTGTCTGAATCGTCCTATAATCTGGTCCGAATCGGCCAGAAATATGGTCCGAATCGTCAATAGATCTGGGCCGAAACGTCCTTTATAAAAATCTGGTCCGAATCGTACAGACACCATGTAACGAGTTAATTTTCTTACATTCGATGTGTACTCTGAGGTTATTGATAGAAAACCCCGATAGAACTGATTGTATTTACGGAAAATGCCACTCGTATTTAGAACGTTCAGTGCCGTTGGAAAAGCGAATGAAAAAAAAATATGGTGTGGGTTTAAAGAAATCATCAAGACCATGTGATTTGCATACAAAATAATCTTTATATTTGCTCTTCATGTCATGTTTTTTTCTATAATTTCAGATGCATTCTTTGAAAAAAAAATAGTTTATTCCCTTTCATTTTTGGCTTAACAATTGTCAGCAAAACTTTTGTTTCCAGAGCACTATAATGTTTTATGTTCCTCATGCACACGTTTCTGAAATCTCCATATTTACTGAAGAAAGATACTAAAAAAATGTTTAAAAAATAAATAAATAAAAACCCCCATCTTCATTGTTTTCCACAATATATTGACCAAGCATCAAATATATTTTGATTTGTTTTCAAATTGATCTGTTTATGTTTAAATTAATTATTCCTCAGATTTTTCCTCAACATAATGTTTTACATGAAACTACATTTGTGATACTCAGTCTTATTATTTTAAAGATGGTCTTTTCAGTAAAACTGCATTGCATATTATCATCGTCCTTTTTTTGCACAGCACTGCTGTATTTTCTTGTTTTACTTATATTGACGTCTGTCGTCTGCAAACTGTAAACATAAACAACGCTTCCGGAAGTAGGTCATGACGTCAGATTTGACTCCGGTCCCCGGTCGATAATGGCTATAAATAGCCATTATCGACCAGATGGAAAATATACACGTCTATTTATAATTCTGTTTGGGCTTTCTTACCGTCTATGTAGAGTATTGTTAATGTGTTGGAAACGCACACAGAATTGATAATAATTATGATTAATGACATCTGCATCTCTCGTTCTACCATTATGCGATGACATGAGTGCCGGATTGACGAACGCATTCATACATCTTAGCGTTCTGTGTATTTATTATACGGCTATGTAATTTAACCACTAAATATCATTACTGTTTGACGATCTTTTCCTGGTCCCCGGAAAATCCACAGTGTAGAATCCGATTCCGTATCACTATAGTGTGCCGACTATTTACGGGTGTTTTCGAATTCGCATAATTAGCTGTTCTGGTCGCATGGAGTACTAAAACAGGTGCCTCGGACGGCGGTCCGGGTTTGTTTAAAGTTTCGTCTGCCAGCAAACTTCACTTTGTTACGTATGCATGCGCATCGGTGGATTCTCCGGAAGTGTGTACCTGTTACAAAAATAAGTGTAATCAAAAATAGTTGTTTTTAACCTCAATCCAATTTACTAAAAAAACGTTGTGGAGGGGGGGGGGGGGGGGTGCTTAATGCTGGCGTTGGCATGCGATGTTGAACTATAAGTCATATAATAAAGCTTTTATCGCTATAGTGAAGTGATCTGGGTCGTCACATCACGTCTCGTTGAGGTCAGTTCACCGGATCAAACGAGCTGCCTCCTCAACGAGACGTGATACTACCACCCAGATCACTTCACTGCTAATATGATAATAATAATAATAATAATATGTAATAATAAATAATTACCTGAATTTGATAGAGCTTTACATGACAAGCCTCTAAATATTTAGAAGTGGGTTCAACGTAGCAAACCCGAACTCGTTGTTAAAACGAGACAGAGAAGGAACGTTTAAAAACTGCTGTTTTCATGGAAAATATATGGGATTATGGACTTTTTCTTGGATAACTTCGCCCTCTCTACCTGGCAGCACACGACATTTCCCGAGCTTCGAAGTTTCAGTGCAGCACACTAATAGTCTAGGGTATCACTATTTCTCGAGAAAAAGTTGGCGACACGCGTTCCATTTTGCCCCGTCCCAGTTGCTACTTTCCTGGAACCAGTGCGTCTAGCTTATTCGATATTAAAATTATCATTTAACGCCTCACTGGTGCCTGAGGAGTAGATTACTTTTTTTTAGAAATTTGCATCGCCTCTGACCATATAAATGTGTATAGTTTATAACCGGAGAAGATAATTCATCATTTGTTAGCCTTTTCAACTCAGATGGAGTAATTTAGGCCCGAGAAAATCCATGACTTACAAGGTTTCGATTTTTCATAATAATATATCATAATGATAATATTATTATAATAGCAAAACACCCCAAGGTGTAAAATCAACGATTCTATATTTCTCTGCCTATTCTCCTCAGCTTCAAACTTTATAATCAAAGAATTCAGTCTCCAGTTTCTCTCAAAAATGTTCCATCAGAATAAAAGCAATAAATGTTAAATGATGTTGAAATCGCAAATGGATGTTACTTATTCCCAGTTCCTTATTCTAAACTCGTTATCTGTCACTGTCGCGTCGACATACGAAGTTTGGTCTCTGCCATTACTATGATTATGACCGTGGACGTGGTACAACTTCACGGTACTTTTCTCTTTATTGGAGATATTTGCGTTTATCTGCGTTGTAACTCCCAACGTGTCGCGACAATTGTAAAAAAACTTCGCAATGTGTCAGAACTGTCACCACCACGTCGACATGTGAGGTTTGGTCTCCGTAAGTGTTATGGCAATAGCTGTACGCGTGGCACACGAACATGGGGTACTTTTGGCGTTATTTGCGTTGTAACTCGCAAATGTTTGCGTCAATAATAAAGAAACTTGGCATGCTCGAGAAAAGCTACTGCCATGCCTACATGAGAAGTTCGATCTCTGTACATGTTATGTTACCATAGCTGTTACCATGTCATGCATGTAGGTGTCACACGCGTGTTTTGAATATCAAAAACTCCATTTGACATAAATATGTCAAAAATGACGTTAAATACAAAACAAAAATACCAAACAGCTATTTTTATTTCTAAATCTCTACAATGTACTAAAATTTCATAGAAATTAGACGAACTTTAATTTTGGCGACGTTGACGTCCTAACGACACGGTAATGGCAGCCCTATGCGAATTTTCGCCGGCTGAAAACTTATTGCATTTTTGTGTATGGCATTTGTTCTAGATTATATGTCAAACGCTTTGAGAAGGCGCGTTCAATAAGGTGGTGGATATTAAACGTTCAAGCAAAAGACGTGTATGTGGCGTTATTTTGGGTAAAGGTTGATATTTAAATTGTAACAACTGTATTCAACAGAGACACCATTAGGTATCGCTGAACTGAATATTTGAATTAGAGTTATCCGCCTCGGAAATGATGCAATCTCTAAAAAATAAACAGCCTTGGAAAATACATTGTTTCAATAAACGTTTGAAACATTCTCCTGACATCTTGCATTGTTGACTATTCCAGATAAAAAGGGGTAAGTTGGTGGATTTTGGACCTAAAAACATAAAATTTACTTTTTGTGTGTACGTGACTGGTACTTTTCTTCGTGTCAGTTTTTCTCTCTTATTTGTTGCATGACCCCTTGTTTTCGGGTCAGAAAAAGTATGGAGGGATATACTTGAGAAAGATATTTGAATGCCAAAATTAAAGTGATGCTATCATATTTTTTTTCGCCTGAACGTTATAATGGTCACCTATTAGAAAATATTTAGTTCCGTGATACCATTAGCGATATAGTATGTGGAATTTCATGGTTTTGTGTATTATTAACAGAGCTATGCGCGTTAGAAAGTCGGTGTTTTTTAATGAAACAAAAGTCCAAAATGGCCCCAAAATTTGAAGGGACGTTAAAATCTTAAATTGGAGATAAATCGAAAAACTTAAAAAAAAAAACAGCTGTCTCTTAATTTTTTAGCTCTACAACATAGTAACATTTTAAACAGCTGATTTTTGGGGGTGTCTATATTGACGTTGACGTCACCCAAAATTAATTTTGGGTGACATCGACGTCAATATAGACACCCCCTAACGTCGCCCACAACCGTTGAGAATTTCCCGGTCGGTATCACAATTTTAAATATATTTTTGTTGGAGAATGTATAGAAAATAGTTTACTGCTCGGATTCGAGTACGATTTTTATTCTTGAGTGAGGCGCGCGGAGGATTGTATCACAAAGCGTTAGCCGTGTGGAACGAGAGGATAAAATCGCAGTACATTCCGAGCAGTGAATTTTGGTATTTATTTTAAGCCCCCGTTATTTGTTTTCCCAAAACAGCCCTTTGTAATTGATTTAATTCAACCGATTTGTAAACAGCACGTTAAAAATATTAATTGGTCTACCCCCAAATAATGAATGTGGACTGTTCCAACTGCTGTCATTGAACTGACATGGAAGATACCACAAATGTTCAAAGGGTTAAAAGTTTAAAATAAACATCTAAATTTGGTGATGTTTTGGATAAAGGCGCGAAAGGGGCGCGGTGGCTCAGTAGGTAGAGGTGCAGGCTGCAAGCCGAGAGGTCCTCGGTTCGAATCCCACCTGCGGCAACCGCGTTGTGTCCTTGCACGGTGACGCTGTGCACTAAGGCGTACTGCACGTCGATGGTGCACCTGTCTTCTACCAATGCTGGCCCTGCTTGTGTGGAGTTAGTATGTTGGGGAGCTGACAGTTGCTCGCCGCTGCTCTGTGTTCTCTCCTGGTACTCCGGCTTCCTCCACCCGTAAAACTGTCGTGGTCATGATTAGCCATTGTGCAGAAATATGTGACCTTAAACACAAATAAATAAATGTATAAATAAATAAAGGCGCGAAATTAAAAATCGTAGCGTCACATA
This sequence comes from Pictodentalium vernedei, assembly GCA_031216915.1. Taxonomy (NCBI): domain Eukaryota; kingdom Metazoa; phylum Mollusca; class Scaphopoda; order Dentaliida; family Dentaliidae; genus Pictodentalium; species Pictodentalium vernedei. The sequence goes on along the minus strand of CM062288.1, from coordinate 53,466,445 downwards.
AGAACTAGAAGTACGTGACAAAAGGTGTGCAAACTTTCGTCAGGATAGCTTAACCAAAAGTGCCTTAGATCATGGTGGAATAAAAAAGGCTAACAATTCAAAACAGAGAGGTTCACGGTTAGTTCTCCGCCAGTGGTAACTATGTTGTGTCCGCGGGCAAGGCAGATAATCCCGATTGCCCACTCTAGGGGCACGGTGGCGCTGTGTGCTAAGGCGTGACGTAATGCACGTCAATGGTGCACCTGTCTTCAATCAATGCTAACCCTGCTTGTGTTGAGTTAGTACGTTGGAGGCTTTGAGAGTTGCTCGCTGTTGCTTGGTGGTTCTCTTCGGGTACTCCAGCTTCCCCCACCCGTAAACCTATCCGAGGTGACCCTGGCTGTCGAAATGGTCGTTAAACTCCAATAAATAAATTTCAACTTGCTTGAATGACTTAATTAATATTACACAGATTACCTTTCACTAACAATACATTACACAAACCTATACTATTGATTGTATTGTAGAAGAAAATACGTTCGTTAAATAATATCTACTCTTCACACAAACCCGGAAGGATTGGGGGGATGTGATCCTAATTTTCTGACGGTTCTTATGTACGCATCGCAATGCTTCTCGTTGAACTACGCCCTGAATTTCTATCCTTGAATCGAATTTCGAATCAAATTGGGGGTCCGATGAATCGAATCGAAAATAGAGCGAAACAATTTTCGTAAAATCACTTGTTATTTTTACCAATTTTCCTAATTATCCTGCATATCTTTGCACCTTGCGCTTGCTGCAGGTTGTATGAGAACCCGAGTTCAGAGGCCACAATTTGCATTGATGCAATAGTACTTAAAAAGTGGTGCGCGGAACTCCTGCGCACCGCTTTAAAAGTACTGATGTAATAATGTAACCATTACCATCGTCCCGTCGTGAAAAATTCATGTGTTATCCGATTCGAATATAAACGAATCAGGAAGCCGAGGTGTTGTAAATCCCGAATCTGGCCATCAATGTCGCCATTGAATCGAATTTTGAAAGCTTTGTGTTCCCGACGTCGGGCTATTCAGACAAGGGGTGTATAATTACCGTAATTACCCACAGCAATATCGACATTATCACGGTACAAGCCATGCCAGTCTGATTCAACGTTTACCACGGAATTGACGATTGTCGATGCTACATTCTATGGCTGGTTCGACGCGTTTATCACCGAACTAGCAACTACTTATCACAGTTATATGGCTATGAGGAGGTCTTTCAACATTACAATTACTTCGGACTAGTGCCCTGTCCTGCTATGCATCGAGACAAATAATCCGGAGGAGGGTGGCTCCCACCACACACTCATCCTCAGCCAGCCATGCGCTGCTGCTTTCAACTAATACAGTGACGTTGGAGGCCAATTTTGCATCCACCCCTAGTGTAATTCCTTGCCTTGCTTCACCCAATTCGCAAAGGACACCCCAAAACGTTTTTTGAATAACTAAACTTCTTATTTCTTGCCTCAAAGTCAAAAACATATGGCCTCTTTTGCGAAGGGGCATGCAAAGAGGGGCCATAGGCTATGTTTTTGCGACAAAAATTGAAAACATTAAATTTGAGTTGCGATATTTCTAAATAACTCTGGCAGGTTTAGTCCATTAAATTAAGTGAAGAATTATTTCCAATTATTTTATATTTCAGTACGTACTCCAGGAGCATCCATTTGTGTTTTATGTGGATTCGTCGGTGAGATTTGCACCAATTCCTGCTAAAGATTACATCAATATGTACTTCCGTCCAGTCATAGTTCGTGGAATGTTTTTCACAACGAGCGGGTGGCCATTTACTCACAATACCCATAAAAATATGTTTGCTTACTTGAACGAGCCACCGTGTGCATTCAAATATAGAAAGGAAACCCAGGCAGGAGTTCTCTTACTTACAAGGAGTAAAGTTAATCAAATGGTGATAGATCGATGGGTTTCTTGTGCTCTTCATGTATCGTGTATGAATGCCAACGGACAGGGAAAACTTATGTGCTACCCGCCTTTTAATTACGAAGACATAGGAGTTTGTCATCGATATGATCAGTCGTTTTGGACGTTCGTGACTGTTAGGTTGTATCACCATGATAAAGATTTTCCGTATTTTAAAGATGAACATATTGCCATACGAAAAAACCATCAGAAATACTTCCCGCCAATGAACGCAAATATTAAAGCAAATGGAAAATAAAACTAGCATTTCAAGAAAAAAAATAGTTCATTAGCATTATAATAATCATAAACATGCTCTGGGGCGTGACAACCGTTGCGTATTCTGAGTTCCTTATTTGACATTCGTTATCAACCGATTTTATCGGTTGATAACGAATGTCGAATAAGGAACTGGGGAAAGGTATTGTCACGTCCGTACCATGTTTATTATATGACAACCCAAATAGCTGTTCGGGGTAGGGTGGCTCATTGGTAAAAACAGTGGACTTCAGCGCGAAAATTCGTAGTTAACTGCGTTAACTGCGTTGTGTCTTTGGGAAAGACCCTTAATCCCAATCACCCCGGTGATGCAGTGTTCTAAGGCATACCACACGTCGATGTTCACATGCTTTCGACTATTGCTAACCCTGGATACAAATAATTGTTAACGTTACGAGCTGAAAGTTATGAAGACGTTTATCAGCCTTCGTGCGTAATAAAGTGTGACTTTCTGTATCGTGGGATCACAATGGCTCAGTAGTTAGGGCATTGGACTTCAAATCGAAAGGTCCACGGTTCAATCGCCGTAAGTGGTAACTGGGTGTGTCCTTGGGTCAGACACTTAATCCCGATTGTCCGTGCAGGGCACGGTGGCATTGTGTACTAAGGCGTACTGCACCTCGATGGTGCACTTGTCTTCAAACAATACTAACCCTGCTGGTGTCAAGTTAGTTCGTTGAGGAGTCTGGCAATTACTCTGTGAACGTATATTTGTTCCGGATAATATTTGTTCCATCCACAACAAAATTTCCTTTAACAAAAGTTACCTGGTAAAAATATTATATAATATTTATTCCTAGCTCATAATTGTTGTCCCCACCTATGGAAAGAAATGATTATTAATAGTATATAATAGGTAAGAATATTATAGGCCAACAGTAAACATAGGTGATATCTGCATTACCAAATCAACAGGTAATTTTTTTTATTACTTTGAATACAGGAAATGCACTTAATTGCCTGAGTAGTTTTCAACTCACAACAAATTACATGAGCTATTCACTCCATTGAATCAATATACACATAACCTAATCAACAGATAATAATATTATTGCTCTGAGTATAAGTAATATACTTAATTACCTGAGTAATAATGAGATGATTTGATGCATGAAACCCGCCAGCGAGAAAAATCCAATGAAATCTGGATAAAAAGGGTGCATGGGTTATTAATGTAATAGCCAAAATTCGGGATGTAATAGTTACTAACTGAGCTGGAGGTATTCATGAATTTGAACAACCTGCCAACGTGCAGTATGTGACGCCGAGTCGCGAAGCGGCGAGGTGTTACGGCACGTTGATAGGTTGTTGAAATTCATGAATACCGACAGCGAGGTTAGTAACTTACTTACACGCCAATTCACAGAACGCACGGACCCGGGTATGGTAAGTGAGTACAGGTGTTAGTCTATTGTTCTATCAGGTATTTCACGTCTCTTACTAACCTGGAGAAGACAAAGGAATTGGTGTGTAATTTAGATTACGACATCTACGATCCTTTAAAGATACCGAATGCATGGTCAGGTGGAAGTCATTTACCCAGGGATGTGGCGACAAGGGGGGTGTGGAGGATGTGTTCCCCTCCCCACTTGGGAGTATTTTTTTTCAGTAGTTGGAAATTCCGAGGTCAAAAATCAAATAGTTGGAAATTCAGTAAATTAACATTGTTCATGAAAAATATTAAATATATATTCCAACTAATGATGAGAAATTTTGATCTTTTATTTCCAACTGGAAACTTGACTTTCAAATTTCCTATTCTAAAATTGACATGGCATCAAAATTTCGACTCTGAAATCAATCCGGTAAATTTTCTGACCCAGACACATTATAAATGATACTTTTTCCGTTTCAGGACTGGTGAAAATTTTCAGAAGGGTTCATAACCCTTTACTCAACGCAGACGATTTCAAAATTCATTACTTAAAATATCATTTTTTAAAAATTTTTTCAAAAATTTCAACAAAACCATATCATGTGACCCCTCTTTGGAACGAGCTCGACGAGCTCGTTCCGAAGAGGGGTCACATGATATGGTTTTGTGGAACTTGATCGAAAAATAATATTTTTTTCAGCAGCTGTATTTGCATATTACGCGGGCGGATGCGTGCGATTCGTTGGGTATAGGGTTAAAAAATATCACCCAGCGCTGCAGTGCAACCACCTATCGAAACCACTCACAGTTGGAATTTACACCGGTGGCACGCCCCCCCCCCCCCCTCTCCCCAAGCTGAAACCCTCTAGCCACATCCCTGCATTTACCAAATAATGGACGGGCTTTCATTTGCGTCATTTCGATTCCTTTTTGGCATCAAATAATTTTCCTCCCTCCTTTTTGGAAGCCGGTTTTCTATACTGAATGCTGACTAGCTTTCAGACTCTTTACGATAATGTCATTTATGAATTTCTTTCTGTTCCTAAACGACAGTTATATTTGATTATGCTCTCCCCTTATACTATTGTTACAAAAAATAGATCTGCAGATTATGCCTCCACTTGGAAAAATCTACACCGTACGTTCATTGACCCCTTTTCACGTGTAACTCTATGGAATTTCACACATGATATTCTTCCTGTATCTGCACGTGTGGTTTGAGTACGTCTCAGCGACAAATGCTATTCATGCTGTGCGGCTGCTGAAAATAACAAACATCTTATTTGTGACAATCATTTGGTTCAGCCTTTGTGGGATCTTGTTTTCCGCTGGATTTCAGGTCTCACTGGAGTTGTCGTCCTTTCAAATCCAGTCACAATCTTGTTTTTGACGCTTCCCCCTCTTGTTCGGCTTTTGCTAAAGCGTCTTCGTTTTGTCTCATTACCGAAGCAATTATAGGAACCCCAAGCGGGCCGTAGGCCCGCAAAGGGTTCCACATACCCCGTCAGATAAATGTGTTCCAGAACAGAATTCTCTATAGCCGTCAATGTGATTTTTGAAGTGGACAGTAAATTTCAGTGAAAAAACACGTAACTTTCGGTGTCGAATTGCCCATGCAATTGCAATTGGCCTGTCCCCCTCTGGGAATCAAATGTATTGTGTTGCAATCTAATTCGCCTCAAAGTTTTGCGTGATACATTGGCCCACATATCTACACTTCAGAGGTAACCAGGCATTCTCATCCGAGAACCGCGACAAATCAGCGGCCGACCAAAGTGTTATTATTATTACTCGAGTTCTGTCCTTCTGGAGGTTTGTCAATATGCTCAGCTGATGATCTCGTCATTTCAGATCGAACTCTTAGTCCTGATTTCGTTGCAGCTTGGGGTAGTACTAAAATGAGTCCGCAGGTAGAAAGAGACCGTAAGAGTCCGCAAGAGACCGCAAGTAAACTATGGGGGTTAATGTTCTGAAATGAATGGTTTCTGGTTCTTTGGGTTACAAATAATACACATCCGAAATTTGGTATCGATATTTCAACTTTAACCCCTAAAATTTCCCTATTAATGTATAGCGCGTTTTCAAACTAATTACAGACTTATTTTTCGCAAGATGGACCAAAGAGTCCGCAAATGAACTACTAGTCATAAAAATATGAAATGAACGGTTTCTGATTGAAAACATTAAAAATAATACATATCCGAAGTTTTGGTGTTGATATTTCAACGTTAACCCCTAAAAATTCACTGTTATTGTAAGCTCGTTTTCAAACTTACAGACTCATTTTTCGCAAGATGGGCCAAAGAGTCCGCAAATGAACTACTAGTCATAAAAATATCAAATGAACGGTTTCTGATTGAAAACAGTATAAATAATACATACCCGAAGTTTGGTGTTGATATTTCAACGTTAACCAAACTTCAGATTATTCATTAAAATTATTCAGTTAGCAGGAGTATTCAATTAACAGGGATTGTGTCACTTTCCTGTATTCCAGAGATAAACTTAGCATTTATTCTATTATATTTTGTTTGACAGAGCTCCATGAACTCTGTCAAACAAGATATAATAGATTAAATGCCTGTATTGAATGTACTGAGGCCAAATTGATCTATTACCAAAGGAAAACTGGGAAGAGTCAGGGTAATTTCTCAAGATGTTACAAGATTTGTTATTCAATTAACAGGAGATTACTCTATAACCTATATTCAATTACCAGGTCAAATTTGTACTGGAGGCATGGTAAATGGTTTTGTGTTGGAAAATTATATTCTGTTAACAGGGATATACAATTAAGATATATCCATTAAGTGGGCACCACTGTATAACTTCCCCCCCCCCACCCCAATCAAAGCCAATATTCAAAGGTCTTGGATTCAGCAAATTTGATTTCTTTATTTATTGGGGTTTAACAACAATTTTTACAGCCAGGGCCACCCAACAGTTTTACTGGGGGAGGAACCCAGAGCACCCGGAGAGAACCACTGATCAACAATGACAAGCAACTGTCAGGCTTCTCGACATTGTACCTCCAAGCAAGCAGGGTTAGCATTGGGTGAAGACAAGTGCATCACCAATGTGCAGTTTGCCTTATTTCAGTTGCTGCAATTGGGATTCGAGCTAAGAACCTCTCAGCTTGTTTTGGGAAGTTTTTTTTTGTTCCAGCTTCATTAAGGTTTGTATCATATCGCACTTGTAATTTTGTCATAATTAGTAATCATAAATCCTTGAAAAAAAAAATATAAAAAATGCATAGAATATTTAAAAAAAAAAAATTCTGTGAGAATTTGACCTCAGAGGTGATGACATTCGACCACGACTGAGACCGAATATTCTCAGAAAAAGTATGAGGGCTGAATCTTCCTGTGACTGAACCTTCAGGAACCCCTTTTTCACACTAAATTGCCCATTACTTAAAAAGCATCATAACTGAGGCAAAAACAATACTATGAAATTTCCAAGTCTGAAATTCTATAAATTCCAAATAAATTTTCACAAATTATATAGCAAAATGAAGGATGTGGTGTATAGAACCCCCAAAGTATGTGTGCACCTCACGCACTGACACACAGTTGCCATCAGACATCAGCGGTTCCTGAAAGTGTGCTATCGGTACCATATTTATACCATAACTGATAATAATAAAATAATATTTCATAAGAACAACAAACACAGGAATTCAAAATGCAGCCTCAAGGCAGCATGGTGGTGAAGGCCAATGCTGTCAGATTGCCCTTGAAAGGGGGGATCCTTTACAAATAGGTTTTTGTTTTGTGATACTCTGGATACTCCCCATTTTTAGCTCAACTTTGAATCAGTCATATTTAAGGTTATGTCATAGCCTGTTGTCCGTCTGTTTGTGATCAACAATTCAATACGGCTCGGGCTAGAGGCTGTATTTATGAACCGATCTTTACGAAACTTCTTGGGTACCTTTGTTATCACCGTGAGACGAGAACGAGTGTTTTGGGGTGCGGTCCAAAATTCAAGATGGCCTCCAGCAGCCATTTTGTACAGAAATTAGTGCAATCAGTTTTTTTGTACAAAACTTCTGTATGAAAGTTCTGATTTGAATAAATTTTTGTATGAATGTTTAGTAACATGGAGTGCATCACATATAATACAGGTTTTTTTCTTGTGCTGAAATTATGCAAATTAGATGAACTTTAATTTATTCAGTGCTACTTACATGTATACCGAGTAAATGCACATGTCAATACGGCTCGGGCTAGGCTGTATTTATGAACTGATCTTCATGAAACTTCTTGGGTACCTTTCTTATCACCTTGGGATGAGAATGAGTGTTTTGGGTGCGGTCCAAAATTCAAAATGGCTACCAGTGGCCATTTTGTACCGAAATTAGGTACAATAAGTTTGTTTGTACAGAACTTCTATACAGCTTGGGCTAGAGGCCGTATTTATGAACCGATCTTTACGAAATTTCTTGGGTACCTTTGTTATCACCAGGGGTGAGAATGGGTGTTTTTGGGGGGAGTCAAAAATTCTAGATGGGCGCCGGCAGCTATTTTGTACTGAAATTACTGCAATCAGTTTTTAGCTCAACTTTGGCGAAGCCAAATTTGAGCTTATGCCACGGCCAGTTTTCCGTCGTCAGTCGGGCCGTCTGTCCGTCTGTCCGTCAACAATTCAATACGGCTCGGGCTAGAGGCCGTATTTATGAACCGATCTTTACGAAACTTCTTGGGTACCTGTGTTATGACTGTGGGGCGAGAAAGAGTGTTTTTGGGTCCGATCCGAAATTCAAGTTGGCCGCCAGCCGCCATTTTGTACCGACGATGCAGAAATCTGTTTTTTGTACAGAACTTCCATATGAAAGCGCTGATTTGAATAATTTTTTGTATGAATGTTTAGTACCATGGGAAACATCACATATATTTTCTCGTATGTAAATTATGCAAATTAGACTAACTTTGATGTATTTAGTGTTACTTTCAGCACTGTAAGTGCAAATGCTAATACGGCTCGGGCTAGAGGCCGTATTTATAAACCGATCTTTACGAAACTTCTTGGGTACCTTTGGTATCACCGTGGGACGAGAACGAGTGTTTTTGGGTGCGGTCCAAAATTCAAGATAGCCGATGGCAGCCATTTTGTACAAAATTAGGTGCAATCAGATTTTTGCACAGAACTTCCATATGAAAGTGCTGACTTGAATAATTTTTTATGTAAATGTTTAGTACCATGGGATACATCACATATAATACAGGTTTTTTTCTCGAGCGGAAATTATGCAAATTAGATGAACTTTGATTTTTTCAGTGCTTTTTACATACAGTAAGTGCACATGTCAATACGGCTCGGGCTAGAGGCTGTATAATTTATCAACCGATCTTCACAAAACTTCTTGGGCACCTCTGTTATCACCTTGGGATGAGAACAAGTGTTTCTGAGTGCAGTCCAAAATCCAAGATGGCTGCCAGTGGCAGAACCGAAATTAGCTCTAATCAGTTTGTTTTTACACAACTTCTATACTGCTCAGGCTAGAGGCCGTATTTATGAACCAATCTTTACGAAACGTCTTGGGTACCTTCGTTATCACCGTGGGGTGAGAACGAGTGTTTTTGGGTGTGTTCCAAAATTCAAGATGGCCACCAGCAACCATTGTGTACCAAAATTAGTGCAATCAGTCTTTTGTACAGAACTTCTGTATGAAAGTTCTGATTTGAATAAATTTTTGTATGGATGTTTAGCAAAATGGAATACATTATATATAGTACGGGTTTTTTTCTTGTGCAGAAATTATGCAAATTAGATGAATTTTGATTTATTTAGTGCTACTTATACACTGTAAGTGCACATGTCAATACGGCTCGGGCTAGAGGCTATATTTATCAACCGATCTTCACGAAACGTCTTGGGTACCTTTGTTATCACCTTGGGACGAGAACGAGTGTTTCTGAGTGCGGTCCAAAATTCAAGATAGCTGCCAGTGGCCATTTTGTACCAAAATTAGGTCCAATCAGTTTTTTGTCACAACTTCTATACAGCTCGTATTTTGAACTGATCTTCACGAAACTTCTTGGGTACCTTTGTTTTCACCTTGGGACAGGAATGAGTGTGTTTTGGGGTGCCTTTGTTATCACTGTGCTATGAGAACAAATATTTTGGGGTTCAGTCAGACCCACTCTGGGACTCAAAGATTTCTTTTCTATTTAGCATCTGACTGTCACCCACCTTTACAATACTTTACCTATACATTTGTTACAGGCTACGGCCAGTATTTATGTACAGACCGTCACAATACTTTATATGTACATTTGTTATCAGGTCAGTACCTAGATGTTTGTCATTGCTGTATCACATACTATACATGTACATGTCTTGACAAGTTGAGCTACAGTGTCATTGAAACTTTCATTTGTACAGAACTTCTGTATGAAAGTTCTCATTGGAATAAATTTTTGTATGATTGTTTAGTAACATGGAATACATCACATATAATACAGGTTTTTTTCTCGTACAGAAATTATGTAAATTAGATAAACTTTGATTTATTCAGTGCTACTTATACACAGTAAGTGCACATGTCAATACGGCTCGGGCTAGGGGCTGTATTTATGAACCGATCTTCACCAAGCTCCATGGGTACCTTTGTTATCACCTAGGGACAAGAACAAGTGTTTTGGGGTGCGATCCAAAATTCAAGATGGCTGCCAGTGGCCATTTTGTACCAAAATTAGGTCCAATCAGTTTTTTGTACACAACTTCTATACGGCTCAGGCTGGAGGCCGTATTTATGAACCGATCTTCACGAAATGTCTTGGGTACCTTTGTTATTACCGTGGGTCGAGATCAGGTGTTTTTGGGTGCAGTTCGAAATTCATTATGGCCACCAGCAGCCATTTTGTACCAAAATTAGTGCAATCAGTTTTATGTACAGAACTTCTGTATGAAAGTTCTGATTTGAATAAATTTTTGTATGAATGTTTAGTGACATGGAATACATCACAAAAAATACTGTATAATACGGGTTTTTTTCTCGTGCAGAAATTATGCAAATTAGATGACCTTCGATTTATTCAGTGCTACTTACACACTGTAAGTGCACATGTCAATACGGCTAGTGCTGGAGGCTGTATTTATGAACTGATCTTCATGAAACTTATTGGGTACCTTTGTTATCACCTTGGGATGAGAACAAGTGTTTTTGAGTGCGGTCCGATATTAAAGATGGCTGCCGGCGTTCACACTGTTGCTTACTGAGGTGAGGTCACCTTACCTTACCAAGATACCTACTAAATACCAAAGGGAAGATTTTTCAGTGCATTCTTATGCATTCTTATTACTTCAGCACCCATAATTCTCAAATATGGCATTAAAACCACGCACATACTGCTTAAATCTATTTACATAATCGGAATACACAGAATACACCACAAGGGGTGCAGTGACTCAGTAGTTAGAGGTGGAGGCTGCAAGCCAAGAGATCCTCAGTTCGAATCCCACCTGCGGCAACAGCTTTGTGCCCTTGGGCAAGACACTTCACCCCCACTACCCATGTGTGGGCAAGGTATGCTGTGTACTAAGGCATACAGCATGTTCTTGGTGCACCTGTCTTCGAACAAGGCTAACCCTGCTTGTGTAGTATGTTTGGGAGCTCACAGTTGCTTGCCATTCCTCAGTGGTTCTCTTGGGGTACTCTAGTTTCCTCCATCAGTAAAACTGCCATGGTCACAATAAGCTGTTGTGCAGATAAATGTGACCTTAAACACCAATAAATAAATAATAAAAAGAACACACCACCTCATACCCGTTTCTCGGGACTGTTTTCATTCACCTTGGTATCCCTCAGTTTGCCTCGGTGTTTAGTATGCCCGCCAGAAAAGGAGTGATTTCTTTTTCTAAAAGAGCAAAACAAGAAACGGTAATTTTTAACAGGTAGTTACGAAATAATTTTCATGAAGCGCACAATTTTATGTTAGTTAATAGCTGAAAAAACGCAGGGTGATATTTGCAAATCTTACTTTATTACTGGCACCAGCTACTGGTAATGAAAATTGTTGTTTGTCATCAATACTTGATCAAGTTTCTGACAAAGCACATTGTACTATTCCAATATGTTAGCTACTGTACATAAGCACACAATTTGATGTTAGTTTACCATTATACTGGTGCTTAGCCAGGATATCTAAGTTACATGTAGGGGCAAGAGTAATACGTGTATCTAGTGGGAGTGGGGCCGGGTCATAAAGAATATGATGCACAGAATCACCTGAGCCACATAGCAGTGAGATAGAGGCGAGGACAAGAGGTTGTGTGACCCTCTCATCAGTGGAGGGGGCCGGGTGCACCCCCCCCAAAAAAAAAAAAAAATTAAAAAAAATTGAAATTCAAGACAGTAAAACACAATTACCTTGACTCTGTGTCCATTTGTGTCCATAATAAGTTGCGAACAAGCATAAATATCTAGATATTAAAATGTCTTTTCGGATGTTCATTATATGGGTTAACAGGAGAAAGGGGTGGGGGCATGAATGAAATTGGGGAGGGCATGTGCCCCCTCCAGCCCCCAAGCCTACAGTGTGGCCGCCGTGGACTGGTCACTTTCCATGGGTGGGCAATATTTCTGCGGATGCAATGATATTAGTTTTCAAACATTGTTTACAGCAATAATCATCAAAAATTTAATTAATGAACCACAGGATACAATTCGGTGCTTCATTAATTAAAATTTTATTGATGATGATTTTCTATTACCTGGAAAAAACATGCATGGACATCATGCACTGCCCATGCAAGGACTATGACCAGCAACTGTACTGTATGTCTGTGTCACTGCTATGAGAAGGGACTAATCTAATTGGGTGGGTGTGTTTACAAATATTAATATTTTTTAACACCTGATAACAAAGTAATATAAGTTTATAAACAACCACACAACTGACTTTTAATTACAATACTCCTAATTCCTATTAAACATATATGAATGTTTATTAATTTTGTGGAATTTTTACACTGTGTATGAAGGTTATTTGGGCCTGTATGTTTGTTAAAATTGCCCTTCCACTATGGAGGACTTTTTGATATCAGTCTACACTGGATTGTTTGGTATTCCTTTGTGTAAAACAGTGTATTCATTGTAATAATATTCATGCATAAGTTCATGTTCGTTGTTTGTTTTAGACCTCATAATCTACAGAACAGCATGGCTGGTGGTATATTCCATCGCTCGAGTGCAAGAAGGCTTTGCAATGCTATAGCATAAGCCTTGTTGCACTCTATCAATTTTAATAACATGGGTAAAATATCGGACATGAACCATTTAATTTTTTTTTTTTAGCTCACTTCGACAAAGTCAAGCAGGGCTTATCTAATCACTCTCCGTCCATTGTCCATCCGTCTGTCATCCATTAACACCATGTTTTGGTCAATTCAAGTTAAAGTTTGTGTGAGTAATGGTACCAAAGGGGTATTACATTTTTGTTTAACTCAACATGCCCAGCCCCATAGGGAGGGGGTGGGGTCAAATGCTCCCAAAATATTTTTAAACTCTTATGAACCAGTGGGTACAGTGACTTGATATTCGTTATGGAACTACCTTTTGAGGAGTAGAATCACGTGTGTTCAAACGTACTTTGTGAAGCAATATTTGGCTTTGTAATGGCAGGGGTTAGATTTTTGGTACCACCCAAAATTTCTATTTTCCGAACCAATGGTCTGATTTGAATGAAATTCAGTATGTGGTAATATTGGGTCATAAGTACTTGCCTCATGCAAAAAAACCCTGCATCCCCATGGGAACCCCAGGAGCAAAAAATAGAAATATTTTCAAACTCCCATGTTTCCCAAACCACTTGGAATAGAGAACTGTTATGTGGTATGAAGCATCCTTTTGACCAGTAGAATTGAATGGTAAAAAAAAATGCCCTCTGTTGTTGTTAGGTAGTTCTACAGAGGGCATCAGAATAATGTTGGCGCATCATTTTTGCGAACAATTTAGAAAATCTTTTCTCCAGAACCAATGTTCAGAATCTTTTGATACTTGGTATACAGCATCCATAGAGAGGTCAGATACAAGTTTGTTAAAATGAAGCCCATTGGTTCATATTTGGACTCAATATAGGAGCCCAAATTTTATGGGGAATTTTCTTTAAAAATCTTCTTCAGAACCACGAGTCAGAATTTTTTAATGTTTGGTACCCTCATTGTTATGATGGTCAGATTCAAGATTGTTCAAACAAAGTCCCTATGTTAATATTTGGGCTTCCTTTGGTAGCCCCAATTTTAACTTAGGGCTATATGGGGAAGTTTAAAAAAAAAATCTTCTTCTTCAGATCCACCAGTCAGAATGCTTTCGTATTTGGTATACAACATCTTTAAGGGGTGGGGGGGGGGGGGGCATAGGGGAGGGGGAGATTCAAGTTTGTTCAAATCAGGTCTGTAGGTTAAAGTTTGAGCTCGCTATGGTAGCCCAAATTTTAACTTAGTGCAATGTGTGAAGAAATTTCTTTACAAATTTTTTGGGCGGGGGGGGGGTGGGGGGAGATTCAAGTTTGTTCAAATCAGGTCTGTAGGTTAAAGTTTGAGCTCGCTATGGTAGCCCAAATTTTAACTTAGTGCAATGTGAGGAAATTTCTTTAAAATTTTGTTCTTCAGATCCACCAGTCAGAATGCTTTCATTAGAGCTGTAGGTTAACCGAAACCGAACCAGGGTTTTTGAATTTTTTAAAAACCGAAAACGAAACCGTCAACATCCCGTAATCTAAGGTTTTTCGTTTTTTATTAAATACTCTCTTGCTGCAGGAATTCACAGAATGTAGCCATCCCAGAGTAGTGAGAGTACCCAGACACTGTCAATGGCAGTGTCTGGGTACTCTCACTACTGTGGGAAGGCTACATTCTGTGAATTTCCGACATTTCAGTTTAGTTGTGTTTGTAGCTTTGCTCAAGTTGCGTGTGGGTGTCAGACCTCGAAAAATGGCCAAGCACAATAAAAGTTCTGTATACTTAGGTAATTATTATATTGGCCTTCCTGATTCTTCATGTATTATAGCTTATTTCGGGCATTCATTGAGTTTCACTCAATTTCACTGCCATCCAGTTATGACTCCGGACATAAGAATGAGTTTTATTGAATTTTATTTGGCCTCATGAACAAACCGAAAACCGAACCGAGGTTTTATTCCACCTGAAAAACCAAAACCGAAACCGAACAAGAAATTTAAAAACCTACAGCTCTAGCTTTCATATTTGGTATACAGCATCTCTAAGGAGATCAGATTCAACTTTGTTCAAATCGAGTGCCTGGGTTGATATTTGGGCTCCCTATGGGAGCCAGAAGTGGCCAAGTAACTGAAGAATTAGTCATTTTTTATTCAGTACCCTCGAGAGGTGAAGAGTAATCTACATAGATTGTATCAAGGGGCTTGAGAGGGGAGCTCCACATTTTACATCATGATCAACTAAAGAAAAGGCATGATGCTTGGACTGTTTTTGTCACTCATGAGGGGCTCAAAGATGTGCAGTGTATCCTATGGAGATGGATTGCTTAATGTAGATTCATTCTTGGACTCTTATATCGTGTTCTGTTCTCTGTTTATATCGTGTTCTGTTCAAGGTGAGCACTTCAGGCCCTGTGGGGCCTCTTGTTTATTCATTTATTGAGTTTTAACAACACTTTCGAAAACCAGCAGCTACAAGTTTCTTCTCTCCTTGAACCAAGCTTCTCGCCCAACTGCAGCACTCATGGTCCACTGAGTTTTTAGCTCACCTGACTTTCAGTCATGGTGAGGTGTACATGTAGTGATCACTCGCCGTCCATCGTCCGTGAACATGGTGTTTGCATCTTCTCCTCCAAAACTGCTGAACCGATTTAAGGGAAATTTGAGATGCTTGTTTGTTATGACATTGCATTTTGATTTTGTTTAAATCAAGTTGCCCTGCTCCTCAGTAGGGCCATGCCCCAAAATGTTGCCTAAATCTTAAAAAATCTTCTTGTGAACCAGGAGTAGCAGAGATTTGATATGTGGTGTACTGCTTCCTTTTGAGGTGTAGACTCAGTTTTGTTCAAGAGAAGTTTGTGGGTCTTTATTTGCCTTCATTGTTGGAGGGCAAGTATTTTCGCCCCGCCCAAAATATCTGTTTTTCGAAGAGGCTGATTTGAACCAAATTTAATTTGTGGGCTTATTTGGTCATAAGTAATTAATTTATGCCCCAAAATATTTTCCCGTTTCCCCATGGGAACCACAGGAGCTAAAAGTAGAACAATATTCAAAACGCACATATCTCCAAAACTACATAGCCCTGAGAATTCTTATTTGGTGTGAAGCTTCCTTGGGACCAACAGAATGGAATGGTCTAAACAAATTTCTGTCAGGTCTATCATGAGGTACTTTTTCGGGACTGAAAAATGCTTAGTCAGCGTTCTCTAACACTGTGGGTAATGGAGAAAGCATTTAAGACTTCTCGTATGTAGCTGAATAATTGCTGTACCGTTGACCATTTATATAATTAAAACTTTACTCAGCATAATGGACAAAACCGGGCAGCGCCATATACAAACATGTCCATTCAAATTTTATTATATTTTCAATTTTTGTCTCAAAACATAGCTTATGACCCCTCATTGGAACAAGCTCATTGAGCTTGTTCCAATGGGGATGGGGGGGGGGGGGGGGGTCATAAGCTATGTTTTTGAGACAAACATTGAAAATCTTTAGTAATTTAAGAATTTCTTGTGCAAGTATCGTCTGCTACCTGCATTTGCTGAAGGGTTGAGAATGACCGTTTTTAGCTGATACAGTATAATGGTCATACAAGTGAACAAGTATTTTGGCACGTAACTGGCATGCATTTCTCTGTCTCATGCAATTGATGTGAGCCAGTGTGACAATGTTTGCCTGTTTTGGAGCAAGTTTGTTCCATAGTTAACCCATACAGGGTATTTTTAGTTTTTAAAAATTTGATTAGAAGTTTCCATCTTGGTTTCAAAAAGTGATGATAAATAGTGAATATAAGCTTACCCAATATGAAAGAAAAATGGTTAGCAATTGGACATTTTTGTACAGCATTTTGCGATGTGAATCCAGCCATCAAATACCCTGCCATATAGTACCGTACTTCAAAAGTAACGGTTAACCGATCAATTACGTTTTTTATCAATCAAGATATTGATCATTGGTTAGTCGATTAATCGGTTAACCATATCAGATCTAATTAATTTCTATAAACATGATTACTGCAATAGCCTTTGATGTGGTGGTTCAACAATCTAATAATCTATGTATTTGAAGATAAATAAGCATAATTCATGTGATTAAGACACATGTTGGAAATGGATCCCACAAAAAATATATTTGTGAAACCCTGGCTCACTGGCAGCCTGAATTATAACTTAGTTCAAAATGAGGAATTTTCTTTAAAAGACTTTTTCAGATCCAGCAGTTGGAATGTTTTGATGTTTGGTGTGCAGCATCCTTACAGGGGGAGGGGTGGGTGGGGGGGGGGGGGGGGATTCAAGTTTGTTTACGCCAAGTCCCTGGGTTCATATCTGGGCTCACTGTGGGAGCCTGAATTATAACTTAGTTCAAAATGAGGAATATTCTTCAAAACTATTCTTCACATTCAGCAGTCAGAATGTTTTGATATATACAGTATCCTTAGGGAGGTGAGATATAAATTTGTTAAAGCCAAGTCCCTGGGTTCATATTTGGGCTTCCTGTAAGAGCCCGAATTGTACCAAAATTTCTATTTTCCAAATTGAGAGGTTGATTTGAAGCAAATTTGATATATTGGGCTTATTGGGTCGTAAGTACCTAATTTATGCCAAAACATTTTCCTTTTGCCCCGTGGGAACTGCAGGATCTAAATATAGAAAAAATTTAAAACGCCCATATCTTCAAAACTACATGGCACTGAGAATTTTTATTTTGTGTGCCGCTTCCTTACGAACAGCCGAAAAGAATGGTCAAAAAAAAATTGCCATCAGTTTTATCAAAGGGAATTTTCCAAGACTTATGCGGAGTCATCATTTTAGTAATGGGAAAAACATTAATGAATCTTCTTCTCCCATTCCACTGCTGCAAAGGCTTTCATATTTCGCATATAACATCTTTGGAAGATTTATTCACATGTTTGTTGAAATCAAATCCTTGGGTCCATATTTGTGCTCTCTCTGATTAGATTAGTGCAATATGAGGAACATTTTTTTAAAAATCTTCTGATGATCCACTCTTCAGAATATTTTGATATTTGGGATGCTGCATCCTTAGAGGGGTGAGATTCAAGTTTGTTCAAGCCAAGTCCCCGGGTTCATATTTGGGCTCCCTGTGGGAGCCTGAATTATAACTTAGTTCAATATGAGGAATATTCTTTAAAAATCCTTTTTTTTTTAAATCCACTGGTCAGAATCTTTGGATATTTTGTATAAGCTTTTCTTATGAGGGGCAGATGCAACTAAATGTTCAAATAAATTCTCTGGGTTGATGTTTAGGCTACCATGTCACTGATGTCAGGTGAATGCCATCAGGCCCTCTGGGGGCTCTTGTTTGTTTTCCATTTGACAACATTGCCCTGGCTCTTCTATCTATATTTTTCATTGTAAGTTAGTCACTACTCTTATGTAGGCTTCCAAAATGTGTTACTGCACGTCTGTCTGTCTGTCCTTCAGATGAAAAGTTTCTTTGCTTTTCATTTGCCTGGCTCAACATTTTAAATAATTTGCAGCTATCTTTCACCCTCCACCCCCCACCCCGCCCCCCCCCACACACACACAAAAATATGGGCTGGCAAGTATTGAGTAGTTTATCAAAAAAGTGGTACTCGAGTACTACAAGTACTGAGTACTTTGGACCCAGCCTATCATAAATATATTAAACATCAAAGAGTATATTATATACTTGAAACAAATACAGTACAGTGGCTGTGCACTGCTCACTTTCCATGGATGGGCAATATTTCCACGGATACAATAATATTTGATGCCAAACACTAACTATAGGTATAATCATCAAAAATTTAAGTAATGAAGCACCAGGTTCAACCCGGTGCTTCATCAATTAAAATTTTGTAGATGATGATTTTTATTGACTGGTAAACGCATGAGTGGACATCACTGCCCACGCGTGTATTACAAGCCGTCCACAGCGACTGTACTGTAACTTGTCCTCTTTGTGAACATATTTTCTACAATTTCACTCCTTTTGACAGAATGCATGCCTGTGGGGATTAAAACCAAAATAGTGAAAGTGCACTTGTGGATATTTGCAGCACAAGCACAGCACTAATGAATCAATATTTGATGATTTTAGGAATTTTAACAGTGTCATGAGACACCACAGTAGCAGGTACTGGTCATTCTGTTGGAAAAAAATCACTGTTTTATGACTCGAGGTGCCTTAACTGAGAAAACTTAGACTTTTTCTTACAAAGATTACAAAATATCAAACACAATGTGAAATGTGTTCAGAAGCAAGAATGTGATTAAAAAACAATGGGAAATTCATGTGACCATCAATTTATTTATAAATTAATATAGTTTTTTAGCTCACCTGAGCAAAGTTCAGTGGGAGCTTTACTGATCACATTCTGTCCGCTGTCCGTCCGGCGTTAACTTTACATTATTCAAATGTTGGGTAAATGTTTATTACCTAATGTCAATTCAGATTTGTTCAAATGAAGTTTCCCCCTTCTCCTGGGTGGTGCCATGCCCCCAAGGGGTACCAAAATCTTCTTCTCATGAACAAGCAGTAGCAGAGACTTGATATATGGTATGCAGCTTCCTTTTAAGGTGTAGACTTGGATTTCTTTAAGAGAGGTTTGATGGGCTATATTTGGCATCGTTATGGGAAGGGCAAAATTTTTGGCCCTGCCCAAAATTTCTATTTTCCGAACCGAGAGGCTGATTTGAACCAAATTTTATGTGAGGGCTTATTGGGTCATACATGTAAGTACTTGATTTATGCCTAATTTTCTTTTTCTGTAGCCTCGTGGGAACCGCAGGAGCTAAAAATAGAAAAAAGTAAAATGCCATATCTCCAAAACTGCACGGCACTGAGAATTTTTATTTGGTATGAAGCTTCCTTAGGACCAACAGAAAGGATTGGTCAAAAAAATTGCCATCGATTTTATCATAGGGTACAGTTTCGGGACTTTGAAAACACTTTTTAACACTGCAGGCAATGGGAAAAACATTAAAAAATCTTCTTCTCTAGATCCAGCAGACAGATATTTGGTATACAACATTGTAGGGTGGATCTGATTTGAGTTTGTTCAAATCGGCCCCCTGGGTTTATATTTGGGCTCAGTATAGGAGCCCGAATTCAAACTTAGTGCATTTCAGGCAAATTTCTTAAAAAATCTTCTTCACCAGATTCAGCTCGCAGAATCTTTTGATATTTGGTATGCAACATTGTGGGGTGGATCTGATTCAAGTTTGTTCAAATCGGCCCCCTGGATTCATATTTGGGCTCACTATAGAAGCATTTCAGGCAAATTTCTTTAAAAATCTTCTTCTCCAGATCCAGCAGGCAGAATCTTTTGATATTTGGTATGCAACATTATGGGGTGGATCTGATTCAGGTTTGTTCAAATCGGCCCCCTAGTTTCATATTTGGGCTCACTATAGAAGCCCGAATTCGAACTTAGTGCATTTCAGGCAAATTTCTTAAAAAATCTTCTTCTCCAGATCCAGCAGGCAGAATCTTTTGATATTTGATATGCAACATTGTGGGTGGATCTGATTCAAGTTTGTTCAAATTGGCCCCCTGGGTTCATATTTGGGCTCAGTATAGGAGCCCAAATTTGAACTTAGTGCATTTCAGGCAAATTTCTTTGAAAATCTTCTTCTCAAGATCCAGCAGGCAGAATCTTTTGATATTGGGTATGCAGCATGCTTAGGGGGGGGGGGGGGGGGGGGAGGGGGGGGGGGTGAGATTCAAGTTTGTTCGAGCCAAGTCCCCGGGTTCATATTTGGGCTCACTGTGGAAACCCGAATTATAACTTAGTTCAAAATGACGAATTTTCTTTAAAGATCTTCTTCAGATCCAGCCGTCGGATTGTTTCGACATTTGGTATGCAGCATCCTTAGGGGGGGGGGGGGGGGGGAAGTAAGATTCATGTTTGTTCAAGCCATGTCCCTAGGTCCATATTTGGGCTCACTGTGGGAGCTTGAATTGTAACGTAGTTTGAAATGAGGAATTTCCTTAAAAAATCTTCTTCAGATCCAGCAGATGAATGCTTTTGATATTTTTTTATGCAGCATCCTTAGGAGGCAAGATTCAAGTTTGTTCAAGCGATGTCCCTGGGTCCATGTTTGGGCTCACCGTGGGAGCTGGAATTGTAACTTAGTTCAAAATGGGGAATTTTCTTTGAAAATCTTCTTCAGATCCAGCAGTTGGAATGTTTTGATATTTGGTGTGCGGCATCCTTATGGGGGTGAGATTCAAGTTTGTTAAAGCCAAGTCCCTGGGTTCATATATGAGCTCCCTGAGGGAGCCCGAATTATAACTTAGTTCAATATGAGGAATATTATTTAAAAATAATTTTTAGCTCAACTTTGGCGAAGCCAAATTTGAGCTTTTGTCATGGCCCGTCGTCGGTCGTCCGTCTGTCCGTACATCAACAATTGGATACGGCTCGGGGCTAGAGGCTGAACCGATCGTTACGAAACTTTTTGGGTACCTTTGTTATGACCGTGGGACGAGAACGAGTGTTTTGGGGTGCGGTCCAAAATTCAAGATGGCTGCCAGCCGCCATTTTGTACAGACGATGCAGAAATCTGTTTTTTGTACAGAACTTCCATATGAAAGCTCTGATTTGAATAATTTTTTGTATGAATGTTTAGTACCATGGGATATATCACGTATAATACGGGTTTTTTTCTTGTGCGTAAATTGTGCAAATTAGACTAATTTTGATGTTTTTTGGTGTTACTTTCAGCACTGCAAGTGCAAATGCCAATACGGCTCGGGCTAGAGGCCATATTTATGAACCGATCTTTACGAAACTTGTTGGGTACCTTTGGTATCACCGTGGGACGAGAACGAGTGTTTTTGGGTCCGGTCCAAAATTCAAGATGGCCGATGGCAGCCATTTTGTACAAAATTAAGTGCAATCAGATTTTTGCACAGAACTTCCTTATGAAAGCGCTGATTTTAATATTTTTTTGTGTGAATGTTTAGTATCATGGGATACATCACATATAATACGGGTTTTTTTTCTCGTGCAGAAATTATGCAAATTAGATGAACTTTGATTTTTTCAGTGCGACTTACAGTAAGTACACATGTCAATACGGCTCGGGCTAGAGTCTGTATTTATGAACTGATCTTCACGAAATGTCTTGGGTACCTTTGTTATCACCTTGTGATGAGAACGAGTGTTTCTGGGTGCGGTCTAAAATTCAAGATGGCTGCCAGTGGCCATTTTGTACCGAAATTAGGTTTAATCAGTTTTTTGTACACAACTTCTATACTGCTCAGACTAGAGGCCATATTTATGAACCAATCTTTACGAAACTTCTTGGGTACCTTTGTTATCACCGTGGGATGAGAGCGAGTGTTTTTGGGTGTGGTCCGAAATTCAAGATGGCCACCAGCTTCCATTTTGTACCAAAATTAGTGCAATCAGTCTTTTGTACAGAACTTCTGTATGAAAGTTCTGATTTGAATACATTTTTGTATGAATGTTTAGTAACATGGAATACATCACATATTATAAGGGTTTTTTTTCGTGCAGAAATTATGCAAATTAGATGAACTTTGATTTATTCAGCGCTACTTACACAATGTAAGCACACATGTCAATACAGCTCAGGGTAGAGACTGTATTTATGAACCGATCTTCACAAAACTTCTTGGGTACCTTTGTTATCACCTTGGGACGAGAATGAGTGTTTCTGGGTGTGGTCCAAAATTCAAGATGGCTGCCAGTGGCCATTTTGTACCAAAATTGGGTCCAATCAGTTTTTTGTCACAAGTTCTATACAGCTCGTATTTATGAACTGATCTTCACAAAACTTTTTGGGTACCTTTGTTTTCACCTTGGGACAGGAACGAGTGTGTTTTGGGGTGCCTTTGTTATCTCTGTGCTATTAGAACAAATATTTTGGTTTTTTTTTTCTGGGACTCAAAGATTTTTGTCTAGTTTACCATCTGACTGTCACCTACCTTTACAATACTTTACCAATACATTTGTTTCAGGCAACGGTCAGTATTTATGTACAGACCGTTACAATACTTTATACATGTATGTACCTTTGTTATCAGGTCATTACCTAGACGTTTGTCATTGCTATGTCACATACTATACATGTACATGTCTTTGTCTTGACAAGTTGAGCTACAGTGTCATTGACACTTTCATATTTAGATCCACTTGTCAGAATCTTTGGATATTTGGTATAAGCTTTTCTTAGGAGGAGTAGATGCAACTTGTTCTGGGTTGATATTTAGGCTACCATGTCAGCTGGGCGCTCTCAGGCCCCCCCTGGTGCCTCTTGTTTGCATACTGGGAGGTCGGGGGGGGGGGGCACATCCAGGGCTATAATTTACCCCATCACCTGGTAAAAGAATATTTGACATCATTTATTGAGATAAAATGGCACTTTCTATCGATATTGTTGAATTAAATAGCCTCAGCCAGGGCTTATAAGAATCTGAGAATTGATTCCCGTAGAGATCCGTGCAACAAAACCAGTGAGAAACCATGTAGCTTCTTGTAGCATTGCTGCTAGGATTCACATGAATAGAACTGAGTCAGTTTAACCCTTTACCTAACACAAAGGCAGCAAATTAACCAATACAACACTAACATGACCTGAAATATTGTGACACTGGCAATAAAATTTGTACAAATATGGCTGTCATTGGAACCAGCTCTCATCAGCCAGTTCCAGTAACATCCATAATTATTATGCTTGATGAATATTGTTTATTTTTAGCTCACCTGACTGGAAGTCAGGGGGCGCTTAAATGATGACTTTCTGTCTGTCGACCATCCGTCCTTCCTGTCCGGCGTGAACTTTACATTATCAACCTCTCCTCATAAACAACTGAGCCGAATTGAACCAAATTTGATATTCTTGTTCCTTATCATTTATGAATTCCAGTTTGTTCAAATAAAGTTGCCACACCCACAGGGGGCCCCCAAGCATTTCTCTGATAGTACCATAAATTGTTTTCCAAAATTGAAAAAAAATCTTCTCCAGAACCATGTATAAGAATCTTTTGATACTTGGTATACAGCATCTCTAGGGGTGGGGGGGGGGGGGGGGGGGGATAGATTCAGGTTGGTTCAAATCGAGTCCCTGAATTAATATTTGGGCTCCCTTTGGACACCCAAATATCAACAGTGCAACATGAGGAAATTTCTTTGAAAACCTCCTTCAGATCCACCAGTCAGAATGCTTTATATATGGAATGCAACACCTCTAGTGGGTGGGGGTGCGGGTGGGGGTGGGAGTGAGGGGTGAGGGGGTGAGGGGGTGGGGTAGATTGAAGTTTGTTTGAATCGTTTCTCTGGGTTAATATTTGGTCTATCTATTGAAGCCCAAAGTTTAACTTAGTGCAGCATGCGGAAATTTCTTTAAAACTCTATTTTTTCAGATCCACCAGTCAGAATCCTTTCATATTTGGCTTACAGCATCTCTAAGGGGGTCAGATTCATGTTTGTTCAAGCCAAATCTATGGGTTAATATTTGGGCTCATTATGGGAGTGCAAATTAACTCAAAGCAACATGAGAAAATTTCTTTAAAAATCTTTTTCTTCAGACCCACTAGTTAGAATGCTTTAATATTTGGTGTACAACATCTCTGGGGAGGTCAGATGTAAATTTGTTCCAGTTTGGTTCCTGCCAGACAGAACCCTTTCATATTTGGTATCGCAGGTGGGGGGGGGGGGGCAGATTTGAATTTGTTCATTTCGGGTCCGTGGCTTAATATTTGGGCAGGGGTGGGTTAGGTTCGAGGTTGTTCATAAATGTTCAAATCCATTCCTTAGAGCTTTTCCATAAAATCTGCCTTTCAAGCTGCAGTGACACAACAACCCTTGGAAGTTTGGCAGTACTTGTCTACAGCAGCTGTCAGAATTGGAAGCAATCAGGAAGACCTATGCTAATAATCATCTGACATGGACACTAGAATTATGGATAATTTCATAACATTATTCCAATGTAGTGTGTACATGAACCTTGACTAACTGAATCTGACCCAAAATACTTCTCTGATCCACCTCGTCAAGTGAGCGATTAAGGCCTCGGGGGGGGGGGGGTAAAAATCAGTAGTTGGTGTTGTAAAAATTAAAAAGCTGTATTGGGTAAAGGGTTAACGTGTATTATCAGTATGCAACAGGGGTTCAATAATACTGACCTAATAGGATCCTGGCCCATAGCAGGTCTGAATTCTCGGAACGATTTCCGCAAGAAGCCAAATGGATTCTCCCAAATTTAGAGGAACTATAAATAAGCCCTGCACAACCCCAATTTTGAAACAAAATTGACACATTGTTTCATGGTGGTGGGGCACTATTTATCTTGCTGTTTGAGTAATTAAAACAGATTTTGTGAAAAGATTTTGTGTGCTGATGCAGATTTTAGTT